>PVJX010001513.1:0-159386 GCA_004027295.1 Dolichotis patagonum
GTCACTCGTCACTCAGACGGTCCCCAGTGCCCGACCACAGCCTAGATGACCAATCACCTGAGCAGAACGTCACTCGTCACTCAGACGGTCCCCAGTGCCCGACCACAGCCCAGGTAGCTGGACAGCAGTAGAAGATGCAGGTCTGAGCAAGAACAGGACAGGGAGCAGGTGCTGCATGGGGCAGAGTCGCAGCTTGGGATGATGGGAAAGGTTCTGTGGCTGCACAGTGGTGACAGAGTGCCTGGACCACGTGCCACTGAATGGACACTCACGAGGGGCTGTGACGGTACACGTTACAGTTTGGGTATTTTACCACAACTTAAAATTTCCTTTGATGCAAGCATTTTTTAAAAGTGTGTTTTGTGGAAACTTCCACACTGAGCCTCGGGGTGGGGAGACCGCACGTCCGCCGCTTCCTTGGGAGTCTTGGTACTGAGCAGAGCAGGCGGAAGGAAGCAGGTAGCTATCGGCACGGAGGGGACACAGCACTGCTCTAGCGCAGCCAGCACGTGGAGGAGCCAGCCCTTCGCTGGGCAGTCAAAAAAGCCTTCAGAAGCAGTGACAGAAAGCAGCGGCCGACTCCTGCAGGCACAGGGGCTGCCCGTCAGGGCTGCCATCTGCTGGCATCTCTTCTGAGAGGTGCAGAGTGAGCACCGGTGCTGGCGATGGGGGGCCCCCCTGCAGACGCTGGAGGCTGCCTCAGCCTTCCCGCCCCAGCTGAAGCCCACGCTGGTCACCTGCTCCAAGTGGCGAGCTGCTGGCATGACACACTTTCCCACGCCACCCTGCATGGGCACCTCTGCTGCCCACGAGCACCATGAGCCAAGGCCCGTCTGTCCTACTCCTCGCCGAATCCTTGCACCTGGCCCAGGCCTGGCACGGAGCTGACGGTTAACCCTTCTTTCCGGTGGACTAACAGGGGCTCCTCTCCTCTCTCAATGAGCCCAAATCCTACTCTTTGGAGTGAAGATCTGATGTCGCAGCCCCCACAAACCCTCCCCAGGCCTCACCCTGAAGGGCAGGTGTCTCAGCATCAGCCTTCGAGATCAGAGCACCAGCCACAGATTCGGCCACCACTGGGCACTTGTGACACAGCTGCATTCCCACCGCTGCCTGCCCAGGCTGCCAACACCCCTAGAGGGATGGGGAAACTGAGGCATGGCCACACTGAACAACTTGCTGCGGACAACCCAGCACCAGTCATTTGGGCCGGTCATGTAAGCGGGCTCCGGTGGCAGCAAGATCACTCCACAACCCAGGCCAGGGGACCTCAGCTGAGCCACGGCAGAGACACCGAACCCCCCATCCAGCTCAGGAGACCGGCAGTGTCCTAGGGGCACTCTCATCACTCCTGGCCCACTGCAGACCGGTCACAGACATGGCGGGCAGCATGGGGGCCCAGGCTCAGCTCCTGCTCACTGTGTCCCACTTTCTGTCCTCAAGTTTCCTGTACATCTTGGGAGACTCCCCACCCACCCCCACCTCTCCAACCTCACCCAAACTACGGGGGAGCTGATCATCCCACTGATGCCCTTCGACTAGTGGGGCTGGGTGCAAGGCACCTTCCTGTGGCGGGAAGCTGCCGGGAGCTTCTGTAGCTGCTCAGTGGGACAGAGCCCTGGTTGCCCTCAACCGCTGCCCCGATGACCCCACCCTGTAGTGACTTTCCTTTCTGCTCACTCCTAGACCGACCTGCACCAAGTCATTATTCCAGGCTGTGTGCCAGGGTCTTCCAGGTGGCCAAACTTCAAAGGCAAGTCCTCGGTTTCCCTTTCCACCTAAAGGCTCCTAGTAACCTCTGGGGTGAGTTATTAAGGATAGTGACACTTTGGCAGGATAGGAAAGGCCACTGCCATGCAGGCTGCCAGGCTGTGACTCTACGTGGCCCCAAGGAGTCCCACCATCCTCACAGAGGAGGCCTGGCTCTCCGTGCATTCCTCAAGGCGGCTGCTAGGGATCTGATGTGTTTCCAAAGCCCTTGATTAAAAGTTTGGTCCCCAGCCTATGGCACTGTGGGAGGTGGTGGACCTCTGAGAGGTAGCGCCTTGAGAGGAAGCAAGGTCACTAGGGGAGTAGACATGAAGGGTATCTTGGGACTCCTGCCACTTTCTGTTCCTTTCTGTCCTTCCTAACCTCCATGATATGCAAGGGGTTCCTCTACCATATGTTTCTGCCGTGATGTGTTTCCTTGCCACAGACCCAAAGCCAGAGGACCAGCTACAGACTGAAACCTTCAAAACTGAGCCAAACCAAACCTTTCCTCTTTTTAAATTGACTACCTCAGGTATTTTGTTACAGTAACAGAAGTGCTATAAAGCAATATTAGTTTGGATGAGAGAAGAAAATTGGCCACAGACCATTTCACACCACTTCATGGAGAGGTAGAGGCCATTTCTGCTGACTTTACATCTATGCCAAGCTGAAACAAATTTAACCAAGAGTATGTATGAATTGACACATGCTAGCTGGACTCTGAGAGGATTCACAGCCTCTCCCTGGGCTCTCAAAGCCAGAGCTACCCTGTGAAACCTTGCTGGAGACACTACATGGAGGACCCAGTATGTTCCACACGCCAGCCTCCCACACTGAGGGGCTGGGCACACGAGGACAGGCATCGCAGACCCTCCAAACTCACCCAGCATCCAACACTCACCAAGGACCATCATGATCCAGTCCAATACCACATGAAACAGAAGAAGCCCCCGACAAAGCTCTGCCTGATTTTTTCAGCCAAGATAATTGTGAGATGCCATAATGAAAGGGTGGTTGTTTGTTGTGGTTTGGATCCGAATGACCTTCAAAAGTTCTCCCACTGAGGAGCTGATCCCTAATATAGCAATGCACACAGGCAGGGCCTCCAGAGACAGTTGGTTGTGCAGAAGCTTTTTTTTTTTTTCGCGGTACTGGGGATCGAACTCACGCCCTTGCACTTGCCAGGCAGGCACTTATGCCGCTGAGCTAAATCCCCAGCCCCTTCCAGAGACAGTTGGATTGTGAGGGTGCTGACCTTACCCACAGTCTGTCCCTCAAAGAGTTCACAAGAATAGGCCATTAGGAGGCAGGGCACACTGGGCAGAAGACGGTCACTGGGGTCACGCTCTGGAGAGGTGCAGGCCCAGCACCCCTGGCTTTTCCCTCACTCTATACTTCCCAGTTGCAATGAGGTGAATAGCTTTACTCTACCGTGCCCTTCCACCACGGCATGCCGCCTCGCCACGGTCCAGAAACAACAGAGCCATGGACTGAACTCTCTGTAATTGTCAGCCAAAACAAACCTTCCCTTCTTTAAGTTATTTATCTCAGGGATCTTGTCCTAGTAACAGAAACCTGACTGTGATGGTTTATATGTGAATGTCCCCCTAAAGCCTCAGGTGATTAGGTGGGCCTCTGGGGAGGTGACTGGATCACACACTGATTGGCCCACTGATGAGTGTACAGTTAAATGTGCTGTAAGGAGGTGTGGCCTGGTTGAAAGAAGCAGGTCACCGGGGGCGTGGCCTCAAAGACTTTGGCTCCCTTCCCAACTCACCCCTTCATTTTCTCTGCTTCCTGGTCGCCACGAGGTGACAATGAGGTATCAGGTATTGTATCTCAGTGATGAGGAGAATGACTAAGACACTAACACACTGTTTTATGCCACTGTACACTTTAGGCTACAGCAGTAGATGCAGTTTTTGTTCCCTGTTATCAAACTGACTTTCAGTGCACTGGGATGTACAATTGCACTAACAGAAGTTGAGTAATAATTTCCTATGAATTACCCTCACTGTAGATATAATACAGGTATATACACACAGATACATGAATTTCGGTTCAAATGACTCATTGATACCCTGTTACTGAAGCAAATGTACACCTCAACGCACAAAAGAACTCCTGCAGCAGCACCCTCGCTGGGCATGCTTTGCCCAGGAATCCGTGCTATTTATGTAACTTGCAATGTATGTGTAATACAAGCTCCAGGCTATTTTTAAATGTATGGATCATTGTTTTACAATGGAAAGTTGCTCTTATAAGCTCACTCTTTTCACACGCAAGTTTGAAGGAAAAGCCACCCACAAAGAGAAAAAGGAGCACAGCTTCAAGGCAGAAGTTTGTTTGAGTGTCTTTGAGTCCCGGTCCCCAGCTTACCCTACTGTAAAGTGGAGGGAATGATGAAAATACTTCACAGGTGTTATGGTTTGTGTCTAGATGTCCCCACAAAGCCTCATGCAGTCAAGGCAGGGGTGGCTTTTCAGAGGTGGCTGGATCTGGAGTGAGTCGTGCTGGGATTAAGGGTGTGTGATTAATAATCAGCCCATCAGAGGGTTTGGCACCCTCCCTACGATGACTGGCCTAGGGGAAATATAAAAGGGGCAGAAAGAAGCTGCTATGCTCACTTGTGGCTGGCTTGCTTTGCTACCTTCTGCCTGCCATGAACTGTTTGTCCTCTGCCATGCCTGTCTGCTGTGCTGCCCTGCCTTGGAGCCAGCCAGTTATGGACAGGAACCTCTATAAATTGTGAGCTTATTAAACCTTTTCTCCCTTGACTTTGGGTGCCAGATATTCTGTCTCAGCAACAAGAAAATGTAGCTAAGACAACAGGGTCTTACAAGTCAGACTAGTTGATGTGTACAAGTGGCTAGAACAGTAGCTGGCTTACGAGAAGGCTGAATAGGTTTATTATAACTTGTCCTCTTCCATGTTTTTGTTATCATCCAGTTGCTTCTTTACCAGTAGGAAAGAGCAACATGGTGGGAGGTGAAGTTGCGCCCTACAGTGCCTGCCCCAACCCAGCCCAGGACAGCCTTCTGTAATCTCTGAACTTGGCTGGCAGTGAATGTCCACTTTGCTCAGGCGTCTGACATCTTTTAAACAGCTGGTTCAAGTGCATATGGCCCAGCACACCAGGCGCTGGGCGAGTGGGCTCAGAGAACAGAGGAAACTCACCTGCCTCTGGCTGCTTCCACCACTGTCTCCTTGGCGCCATTAGAGCTGCAGTTCTCCAGCGACATGCTCAGCAGGCCTCCCACAGCATCCTGCGTCCTGGGTGCAAACAGCTCGTTCTCAGAGCATGACAGTCTCTGACTCCAGCTGAGAGGCTCTGATGGGGCCTGGTGGGCAGGACTCAAGCTGGCTGTGCAAACAGCCTTCCCCTGGCCTGCAGTGGGGGTGAGACAGATGAAGACAGGTACACAGAAAGTGATGCCTTTTCCATGGCTCTCGCCCAGCCACTCCAAGCCCTGCTTTCCTGCAGGGAGAGGCTGCTTGCCTGCGATTAATGGGACTGTGATTAGTCTTGGGGACCCAAGTCCTGCCCATGAGTACTTGCTAATGAACTGTGCTTTAGAAACCTAAGCTTAGCTGACAGACAGGAAACCCAGGAACTTGGTCCACGGGGAGAGCCCAAAGCATTCCCAGGAATGCCAAGAGGTATAAGCAGGGCTTCGGGTAAGATTAGCTGCCACTACTCCATTCTGCTTCAGTTTTTACAGATGTGTCCCCCAGATGGCCTTATAACAAATGGGACCTCAAACAGTCAGCGCTCTCCAAATCAGGCTCTGCGCTGTGGACTACAAACCCCAACCCTTCATCTGTACACAGCTTACTGTGCCCTGCTGATCCTGCTCATGTAAGATCCCATTTCCTGTAATGTGCACGTGTAGCAGCGGCCTAGGACCCTCACTCTGACACCTCCCTTTCTCCCTCTGCACAGAAAGGCTGACTAAGTGACTCTGCTCAGGCCCTGAACTTGAAGTGGGGGTGAGGAACTCCCCACTTCACTAGTTATAGCATTCATAAAAACTGGGATTCAATCAATAGGTTGCTTGAGTTAATGAGGCTTTGCACAAAGCCAGTTTTATATTTTCAGAAAGGAAAACATTACCCACAGACCATCTGTTCCGTGCTAAAACCAGGAAGAAAAGACCAGTGCACATGTTTGCCTGTGGGCTCATTTTCCATTCTCTCTCTGTGTGTGCATGAATGTGGGGTCTATGTTTGTGTGCTGACTGGACACGGGGCATACAGGGTGTGTAGGGGTGCATGTGATGTGAGAATGGTTGTGTGTCTATGGTATCGCTAAATGTGTGCATGTGTGTGGTAAGTGTGTGTATAAGACACATGTGACATGAGAGGGTATTTGTGTGTTTACAATAGTTGTGCAATGTCTTTCTGCATGTATGTATGCGTGAGTAGGTATAGGGTATTTACGTGTAATAAGTGTGATGTGTGGAGTGTGTGTGGCATCTGTGTGTGGGGGGGTGAGGTGCATGATGTGCATAAGTGGGTGTGCACCAACACCCCACGGTGACAAGACACCCCTTGGCAGATGTCAGTGGGCACTGGTCCTTCAGAAAGCCCTTTTCCCCTTCGGTGGACTCTGCTTCATTGCAAAGCCTGTGCCTACTGAAAGTGCCAGGCTTGGGAATCGACACCCTGGGGCCTTTCCACATGTGGGATTGGCAAGAGCGGATGGAGGGGTGTGGGTGGTGGGAACAGGGGCTGCAGCTTGTGCACGAACTGCATAGGGTCTCACTGCAGAGCTCAGGGCATTCATGATGTCACACGGTGACACTGATGCCAATGGCATCCAGCCCTGGCTGACAGTATGCCCATGATGGGCACAGGGGAGCAGGTACACTGGCTCCCACCTTTCCCCTCCCTGGGGGCATGTACCCACTTTACAGAGGAGGAAACCTGAGGCTAAGAGAGAGCTGATAACTTGCCCCAAAGCCAGGAAGTGGTAGACCAGGATTCCCACTCAAGTCTATGAACTCTACAGTCCCTGCTGGACAAGAGGGTACCAGGCATGCCAAGACGAAACTGGCAGCATAGTGGGCACACTGATCGTCTGATCACCAGGCCTGAAGTGACAGATACAACGGGCTTCATCACAGTGGATGCAAACTCCCTGGGGGCAGGGTTTCAGCAGAGACCATGGAGGTCAGGTCTCTACCCAGAGAGGTTTAGAGCGCTTGAAGTATGAATAGGGGAGCCAAGAGCTGATGGCCTTTAAGGGATGGAAGGAAGCATGGCCGAGAGTGTCCCAACGCCAGTGGCACACCACGGAGAGTGGGCAGCTCCTGTTCCCCAGTGTGGGTGACTCACAGCACAGCTATGGCATCCAGGAAGCAATGGGGGGGCCCCACGGCCTCAGTCCAGGTTGGCCACAGTGTCCAGGCACACGGGAGACACCCACATGAGACCCGCAAGGACCGAGAGCCAGAGCTTCCCTGTGGTCGGTGCTGCGTGAGTCAGTCCCCAAGTGAGACACTTGAAAAGCTCAGCGAGGTCTCTTTCTCCCCAGGGAACAAATGCAACTATGGAGTAACAAGCTGTTGAGACAATTCACAGAAGAATGGCTAAGAAACGTTTGGAAAACGTTCAGCTTCTCCACAATCAAAGAAACGCCAAGGAAAGCAACAGTGAGAAATTGCTTTTACCTAACAAGTGAGCAGAGATAGGCATTTCTACTGCCAGAGGACAAAAGGAATCAGACAGACATGAAACCCGGACACAGTGCTTGGAAACAACAAGGGCCTTAAAACGCCCAGCTCTTGTACCCAATAATGACGCTCCTGAGATCTGGCTCACAGAAAACACAAGATGTGGAAAAGCATTCCCTCCGGTGATGCATATCACAGTACTGTTTGCAATACTGAAATACGAAAAGCAAACTCTTAAAACGGAGATGATGGAGTCACCATGTTCCCATATAAATCATCCTGGGCCAGCACGGCCCTACCCATACCATCTCTCTTCAGGGAACTGCCAAGGCTTGGGATGCTCTTCCTGCCTGCAGGGTTTCCCAGTCTGTTAGGCAGATACATGCGTGGATAAAAGCAGTTGCATATTACAGCGGAGAAGCCACAGGTCTGACCAAAGCAGTGCCCACCCTACCAGGCAGGAGCGTCCTGGTGCAGCTGATCAGGAATGCCTTAGGCTTATTCGCTGGGCCTAGAAGGGTTAGAAAGAGCCTCACAGGTAGAGGCTGCTGAGTCCAGAGGCCCTGCAACCCAGAAGTCCTGGTGTGATGTCCTAGAGATCAAGGTGGCTTGCACAACCACCAGAGGGCAAGAATCAAGCAGGGGCTGAGGCCACGTGGGTGAGCCCAATGGGTTCGTCACCCGAAGGGATGTGAGCCTGTCTCTGCAGACAGCACAGCTCCACGGACAGCTTTTCACTGTGGAAAAACATGATTGGATGGGTCCTTCCTAGAGGCCACTTTGAAGGTGACAAAAGGACACTCAAAGGACATGAGTCCCAGTGGGAGCACCCGGTGACAGGCGGGGTGGAAAGATGGTGCAGGGCCACACTGCCAGCTTCCTGAAAAGTGGGTGGGTGGGTGGTTCCATCTGAACAAGGCAAAGACCATGGCAGAGGGGTCATGGGGAGGGAGAGTTGAGCAGGAGGACATGGGGAGGTGGCAGCTCTTGGCCACACGGTCACTGAAAATGGATATCCGTGTTTATAGCAACACAACTCATAACAGCTCTCTGTCTCTCTATCTGTGCCCATCAACAGCTAAATGGGTACAGAAAATGTGGTAGTCCCATGCAGTGCAGCACTACTCTGCCATAAAGAAGGATAAACTTGAGTCATTTGTAGGAAGATGGATGTACCTTGAGGCCACAGTGTTAAGAGACATAAGCCAGACATGGAAGCTTAGATATCTGAAGGTTTCTCTCATATGGGAAACCCAGAGTACAAATAAGTTAAAGTGCCAAAGCAAAGATAAAAGGAATAGAGAGAGACAGATCTTTGGTAAATGGAAAGGGGAATCTTGTGGCAAATGGGGGGTATGTGGGGTCCAGTACGTGCATGCACCAGCACCCCACAATGACTGTCCTACAAATATGTTCTAATTAAAAACAGTTTAAGAGAAAGTGTTGTCTGCATCAGTTTCCTCATGGAAAGTCTTCAAAGGCAAAGGAAACCATCATCACCTATGTGAGTCCTTCTAGGATAAATGAACATTAGATTCCGGAACACCCCTAAGAGGGCAGCATTTGCAGTTGAGAAAACAAACAACAAACAAACAAAAAGGGCTCGGAACGACCCATTTTGCAAGCAGGTTCAGTAGTCTGTAGATATTTGTGACCATGAAATCGGCAATACAAGCCTCACGGATGGTGCCCCACACCATGTCCCACAGCAGCAGGGCGGTCAGGTCCCATCTCGGCCCCACCCAAAGCTCCCAGGCGGTGTCTGGTGCCAGCCGCCAGTGTGTCCCCTGAGAAGTCTGTTCATGTTTGGTCCTGCTGCCTGTGGCCTCTGCATTCAGTTCTGTATCTGATGCTCAGTGGTTCTGTTCCCCAGTCTCCCCAGCTCATGGGCTGGTACCCAGAACCTGTGACATCACCCCCAGTGGACGCGGCTGCCACTCAACCAGACCCCGTGGGCGGGGCTGCTGCACCCTGAACGTGGCTGCCCAAGCAGCTGGAACTGTTGCCCATGCTGTCCCGCCGGTAAGCTGCACAATCTGCCGGCCAGAGTTACTCAGTGAGGACACAGGGCCCTCACCGGCGTCCACAGCCTCTGTCCCAGCCATCCCTTCTACAAGTTTTAGGGACACTCAGATCAGCTGGGCTCTTTCTCCAGTGCAGATCTGGATCCCGCAGGTCTGCAGTGGGGCCCAGCTTTCTGCATCTCAGGGGCGCATACACTGCGGGCCTCACTCCCCAAAGCGTGCACAGCACTATGCATATTTTCCCTTTCACGACAAAGGAAGAAATGACGCTCTGGGCTCAACAGCACCTGTGATAAAGTTAGCACCCAAAGCCAAGTCTCCCTAAGCCGGAAGTCCATGCTCTGGCAAATTATGAAAGGCCGCAGGACAGGGGGTGAAGCAAGCAGGCTCAGGGCTCAGCCCCAGTGCTGAGATGCAGGCAAAGACCCAGCACCCCAGATCCCCACTTGTTCCTCCCCGTAACGCTGCTTCCAGCCTGTCAGGCTGCTGGGCGACTGCAGTATGAAAAAACAGTACCTTCTGAACACAAATGAGATCATTCGCATCAGTACTGAGTGTAACACTGGGGGAAACAGAAACAAGTGTACACAGCTTCCTGGCATTCCCCACACGCTCAATAAATATTATTCATGGCCATGTTTTAACCAATAGTCTCTTTCCTAATTAGGCCAGTGATGTATGTCCACTGCTGAAAGATTAATAAACACTGAGAAATGCAAGAAAGAGAAGACGAGATGCTGGCAGTCACACTCCCCAAGGAAATAAGTGATATTTCAGTGCTGCTCATTTCTTTCTTGTTTGTAACATGTGATAGTAACCATGTGCACCTGTGCTGTCCAGGACAGGTGGCCCAGGTGGCCATTCGGCTTTAAAGGAGGATGAGCTTGAGGCATCTGTGGGGGAATGGAGGCCCCTGTGACTGTCATGTTATGTGAAGAAAACTCAGATATTCAAGCTTGAATATCACCCAGTTTCTCTTACCTGAGAAACCCGAAGTAAAAATTAAAGAGCAAAAGAGAAAACAGCTAACAGGAAACAGGGAGATGTGTCTTTTGCAAAGGGGACAGGGGACCAAGAAAAGAAAGGAGCTGGGAGGGAGTAGGGAAGGGGAAGTGAGAATTAAGAGGCGCTGTGTACAAGGACCAGCTCCCCACAAGGAATGCAATCGTGACGTACTGTGAACATGCGCTAGGAAAAAATAATAAAACTCAAAACATATGAATCACTAAAAATGAAATAAAATTAAAGATTTAACTCTTCAGTTGTTCTTACCACCAAGCTAGCCACATGGTGCTGGTGGCTCCCGGAACCAAAAGGTGCGCAAGTGTTTCAGTCAGGAAGAATATTCCATCGGACCGCACTAGACCCAGCGGGACCCTGCTTCCGCTCGTTTGGCGTTAGCGCATGCGCAGTTTCACATATCAGCGTTCTCCAAAACCCACTTTCACTGCCGGGTGTAGATGTTCTACGATGAGGTTCACTAGTCTTGCGTTTGAGGAATTTAGATTCCTTCCAAATGTTTCCTGCTATCAGCAGCTCTCCAGGGGACACCTGTGAATGGCTATCCACACCCCTACATTTATAACTGTGGAGTAATATCTGTCTACAGGTGAAACAACCAGGGCAAAAGAACACGAACTTTTCAAAGGCTTTTGATATATAACCCCAATCACACTCTGGAACTATCGTATGGTTTTGCTATTGATACTGATTTTAATAGCGCCTGGCGATCTGAGAAAAAATAGACTTTGTGTTTATTGTAGCTCTGTCATTACTGGCAAGATCTACGACTTTGTAACCTTTTAACAGTTGTGTCTGTTCATACAAATGACTTTGTGGAATGAAGACCACGTGGAAGCGTGTGCTCACCGGGTAAGAGGCGAGGAGGTGGCCCGGAGCCCGTCTGCGCATGGAAGCCGTGCTGAGCAGAGCAGAGGCCCAGTAAATACGTGCAGGTCTTGGCTGAATCTGTGACAAACGTGTGCTTTTTCCCGGTGAGGCTGCTGGTGATGGTGAATTTTTTTCTCTGGAGGAAGCAGACACAGAGGTTGGTACACTGCCCATGTCCCCTGCCCACTGGTGCACAGGAGTGCAGAGTTATATGGCACTAATACACTTAACGCAGGGCACACCGCCACACTCACACAGGCTGGAAGTTTTCCTATTGAGTTTGCTTAGTAGTAAACATTTGTATATAACTAAGTCGCTTTGAGAAACCTAATAACTGTAACGAATCTAAAGAGAAAGAATCACACACACACACACACAGAGCAAAGTTGCTTTGAAACTCCGCAGAACCGCATCCTGAGGAACCAAGGCCAGACAGAGATATAAACACGCTATTTCTTGGCACAAACTTAAAACCAGTTAGGTGTGGTGGCTCACACCTGCAAACCCAACACTCAGGAGGCTGAGGCAGGATGGTTGCCATAAGGCGAGCCTGGGCTACCTAGTGAGTTCAGTCTGAACTACACAGTGAGACCCTGTCTATAAACAAATAAAGCAAACTGAAAACAGCACTCACAGTGGATCTGACTCCTATTTAGCACCACCACGACAACATCACTTAATAGGAAACTCATATCTGCAGGCAAACTTCCCTGCAGGCAAGCTGATCTGTGAATAAGATGATGGGGAGCTTCAGACTCAGGGTTCTCGGCCCTCGTGCAAGCCTCTCCCGTGCCCTGTGGCTGCAGCATGATTGTTCCCAGGCTTCTGTAAAGTCGCAAACTACCACTTTGCCACTTTCACCAGCTCGACCCTGCAGTTTTACTGCTGCTGTCTGTCTGTCTGCCTGTTTCGATGCATCTCTGCAGAACAGAGGTGTTCCTCTGGGCAGAAGCAGATTTCCCTGGGGCTCATGAAGCAGCCGTTTCCTGGGAGGCCTGGCAACCTGTCCCCATGCGCTTGTGAAATGTGAGGAGGAAGACACGGTCACCTTTAGCTTCCTTTCCCCTCCTTTCCCTCTAGTAGAATTTGGATCACAAATGCCCACCAGAGGCCCACATGTCACAGGCTTGGCCCCCAGGGTGCCACTCCTGGGAGTGGTAGAGCCTGTGAGCACCTAGTGGGAGGTTGTTGGGACCTTTTTAACATGCGATCTTTCCTACTGCACAGCCACATGCGGGGTAGTTAGTGCTGGGTACCACAGGAGCAATCCCTACAAGGAGAAGGTTGAGATGGGACTGTGTTTGGTTTAGATTTACAAGGATTGGTCTGTGTATCACACAGTCTCTTTTGCAATGATTGCTTTGTTGCCAGCTCTCACCCCTTCCTTTGAGCCAGCCTACCCATGTACAGAGCCAGCAACCTATGAAACTGACCATGGCCTGCAGTGCCAGCCCCCGAAGGAGCTTGAGAGGTAAAGAACCAGTAGCTGTCTGGGGGAAACTGATGCAGTCATCAGACAAGAAAACTGTCACCTAGTTCTCAAGAATGCCTAATCAATGAGGGTCTGTCCTATCGGGGATATGCTCTATAACTGGACACAGCTCATTATCAATACACTGCATAGTATTTTTCCTCTTTTTAATGGGAAATCACACAAAATACATGCTAAATTGCTTGCATTTGGGGCTGGAGGTGGAACTCCGTGGTAGAGCACTTGCCTACCATGTGCAGGGCACTGAGTTCACCCCCAGAACCACACAAATACACAAATTTTTTTTTAAAAAAAGTCCTTGCCCCAGAAAGAATGGGCATCATCAAAAAAAATCAAATAATAACGAATACCACTGAAGTGACGGGGAGAAGGAATTCTGCTACTTTGCTGGAAGGAGTATAAATTAGTACAACTACTATGGGAAATAGTATGAAGATTGTTCAGAAAATTAAAATTAGAATTTCCACTGGACCTAGCTATTTGCTTTCTAAGTATCTCCCTGAAAGAGTTAATGACATCAGGTTGCAGTGATACATATGTACGCATGTTTATAGCAGCACAATTCATAAAAGCTAAATCTTAGAAGCAGCTTATAGGTCTATGACAGATGAGTGGATAAAGCAACTGTGGTACATATACACACTGGAGCACTACTCTGCCCTAAGGAAGGAGAAACTTGAGTCATTTGTAGGAAACCAGATGCACTTTGAGGCCATTAATGTTAAGTAACATAAATCAGACACACAAGCTTAAATATTGCATGATTTCTTGTATATGGGCAAGCCAAATTATAGATAAAGAGACAAAGGATAATAGATAAAGGAAATAGGGAGATAGATCTTTCTCAAATGAGAAAGGGATCAAGAGATGGAGGGAGTGTGAGGGGATGGAAAAGGGATTGAGATGTTATGAGTTGTGTGCATGTACTAACTCCACGCAGGGACAGTAAGCATTATGCACTAATAAATAAAAGACGCCCTGCATTTGTAGCAAAGAAACCTGAAGCAAACACTGCAAAGAGCAAGCAGTCTCCGTGCAAAGCTGCTTCAAGCTTGCACTCCAGAATAAAACCAAGTTTGAAGCAGCCACACCAGGAGAAAGGCTGAACTGTGTTTCTGTTCCCCCTAGAGAAAGTTTTCTTGCAAAAGTGTTTCCCATGAAGAAAACGACCAGAGAACGTGCTGTCGAAAATTTGCAAAGGAGAAAAGTATAGTATAACAGGTATGACTTGTTAGCGAGCTAATAAAAGAATTACTTCCTGGCTGCTGTGACCTGTACAGTTCTTGTTCAGACTTTTAAAATCCTAAACTGTCCTTTCTTTTCTCATTCTGAATAAATATTCCCTTGCATGGGGCAGTTTGTGTCTGTAACTTTGTATCCTTTTGGTGTTGTGCACTCCTGGGAATTAAACCCCGGGGCCTTAACACTGAGTACCACCCCCAGCCATTTTTATCTTTTATTTTTGAGACCTACTCTCTCTGAGTCACTAAGCTGCCGGGGCCAAGCTGGCACTTGCCAACCTCCTGCCGCGGTACCCTTCTTCCTAAATATGGCCCTGCATAGCCTATATCTCCTCCAAGTCCTGCATTTCTCTCTGGAGATTTTAACCAGTGCTAACAACCAAGATCATTACCAACGTGGGTGGGCTCCTCTCTCTGGAAGGAACACCTGTAGATGCCAGCACACCTGAGGATCCTATTGTCCGAAGGTGGCATCGTCCCCTATGTCCTGCTGCATCCGTGCGGGCTGGCAAAATGAATGATTGTGACCATTGGAAGCACCTTGGCTTCAACTGCTGATAAAATTGAAACTGGCTTCCCGTGCTGCTCATTCTCCTGTTACTCACAGCATCCCTGAACTTGTGCTCACAGAAGTATAAAATGTCCAAGAGGCTTCTACGGCTGCTGCCCAGTCAGTGGTGAGCAGCCAGGGACAGGGCCCCGTGGAATGGACATTCACAGCAAGAAAGGAGCCGAACATCAGAGGAGGGAAACCCTAATTTAACAGGTTTTATAAAGTGCTGCATTTGCCCTGTGAGCATGATTACTTCCCAAGAAACTCTCTTTGGGGGTGGGGAAATAAAGAACTGTAAAAATTAAACTAATTTATATTGAAAAGCACTTACACAAAAGAACTATTGAACTTTACAGCTTTAAAAAATTAAATTTTTAAAATTGCAGTTTGAAGTATCGGTGTTTTATGAATGTTTTAAAATAATAAATGTTAAATAATAAATGTTATTTATTATTATTTATTTTTATTATTTATTATTTATTTATTATTATTATTTATAATAATAAATGTTAAATAATAAATGTTAAAATTTTGAGCTATGAAGCATGTAGTGAAGAATACAAGAAATAATGAAACAGGATTGAATTATTTCAATATTCAAATTCTGGGCCAAGGACACAGCTCAGTGGCGTAAGCACCTGCATGGCAAGCACAAGGTCCTGAGTTTGATTCCTGGTACCAAAAAAAAAAAAAAAAAGCTTCAAATTCTTCAAATCTCATACAGTAATTCAAATAAAAGTCTGAAAAATTTATGAACATAAGTATTGTTTATATGCAAATTTGGTAAAAAAAAAAAAAAGTCTGATAAAATGTCAGTTTCCTGATAATGAACAGGCCACTTTAATGAACTCAAATTATGTTCAATTGTTATCTATTTTTAGATGTAACTTGTCTTTCCCTGAAGACAAATGAGAATATTGTGAAATTCCATTGCAAATCATATTTTGACTGTATATTAACTTAAAAAGCCAGGATGGAAGGCACGAAAGAAACATTCAAAGAAAAACTAACAACTCTACTCTGCTTCAGAAATTAAATCAGATAATAACAACAATGATCCAGTTAGTAGAAAAAAATTTAAATAAGAGAGAATTAAACATAAATAAAAACCAAATTTTTCCACTGGCCAAAGTCAGAGAACTTTGTCTTAAAATCATCACTGAATGTGTGTGTGTACCTACTCCCCCAGGAAGAATGTGATCATTGCATGCCACAGACATGCACCAGCAAAAATAAAAACTACAAATTCGATAATCAGTACCAGGACATCAGTGCTGTCCTGGGTAATGTGCAGGAAAGGCAGGGAAAGCCCTACCAGGGCACCAGTGTCAATTGGGTTGACTCAGGAGGCATAAATACTCTTCAAACTGTGTGCAAATATGGTTTCAATCATTGCACATTAATTAGGGACTTTTTTAAAAGGCTTTTGAACTTCCAGTGGCCACCCAAAGTAGCAAACCTGCAGTCCACGGAGGACAGACCAGTCGCGCCAGCACACTGAATGCAAGGGAAATCTCAATACTGGGAGACCCACTCGCCCCCCCAAAACCCACTCCCCACCTCCAGCTTCACTCTCCACGTGGATGGGTCCCCACCTTCCAGAAACGACTCAGAGGGAGAGCGTTGCCCTGTAGGCTGATGGCTGATTGATGGACCTCACAAATGCCCATGAGGGGGAGCAGGAGAAATGATCTCCTAGAGGCCTCCCCAAACCTCCTGGCAGATGTCTGCTCAGTGTTCCCCAGTGCATCAGAGCGCAGGATGAGACATGGATGCCAGGCTGTGGGCACGCTTGGCCAGGAGACAGCCGCATGACCTGTGCCCATTAAAAAGGCAGCTGATGGTAGAAGAATGAAGCGTGGGTCATTGATCAACTGGGTCACACTCACATAAGTCGAAATCTTCCCAATTTCTTCCCATGGGAACCATAAAGTTGCAATTCTGCTGTGGTTTTTCACTTCGTATATGATGACGCCTTTGGTGCAGACCCCCAGAGCCATCTCTTCTTCCAGCCTCTTCTCTGGGAAAACTTGGTGAACCAGAACCCCATATTCCAGGAGCTGCTGAGTGACCTGGAACAAGAAAAAGGCCAAGGTAGGAGAGATAGCAAGGGCAGCCCAATTTAAGATGATGGACCCCAGGGAAATGGGCTGAGTCACGTGGAGTCATTCGAGTTGTGTCTGAAATAAGTTCAGGAAACCCTTGGCTAAGCAGATTCTCTCACTATGGAACCGGCCCACACCTCTGATTGCTAGCATTTTTCTTTCCTTTTTTAACCCAAGAAATCCTTCATTTGTGGATTATCTAAAGCAGTCCTTGGAGCACGGTTCTTATGTGTATGATACAGTAGAGTGATTCTATTCTAAACTTTGTTAGCACTCAGGCTCTGCTGGGACATCTCAGAGGGAGGATTCCCTTTCCTAGCTGCATCACAGGCTAATGGCCCAACCTGCTTCTCACCATGTACAAGGCTTAGAGGGGCTCACACAGCCCCACGTTCACCAACAGCCACCAGAGCTGCAGACTCAGCAGAACAATGAAATCCTTCGAGTTTGCAGCATGAACCCAGCACAGATGCTGCTGTGTCTGGATGGCGGTCACGTCTCCTTCCTGGACTCTCCTCTTTCCCTCCACCTGGGAGACTCCAGGCCTCTTCGGAAGGATGCACGTGGAACCACGGTGTGGGCACCTTGCTCCAGGCACCTCCAACCTCCCTCAGAAGGGTTTCCTTGGTGAGATCTGGTCCCCCATCTCTGCCCATCAGCAGAGAGTCCTCCTCTTGTCCAATCTCTCTCACCCCCAGGCATGGTCACAAATCACAGCCTTCGTCCATCTCTCTCAAGCTCATCGCTGACCCCTCCCAGCCTGCTGATAAATCATCTCTGCAGGGAGCTGGTGCTGTCCACATACGCTGTGGCTTACACTTCTGACACTGAGTCACTTCCTTTTAATTTAGGTGAGACACTCTCATCACCCTCGCTGTAATCACCACCCAACATGGTATTTATTGGGCACTGGTGCTGACATCCAATGACAGGCTGGACATGTGATTAGGATTGGAGGAAGCAGGGACACCCACAAAACAATTAGACGAGTGCTCTTAAAGAATTTGATTCGACATTTTTAAAAAATTATTTTAAAGCATTAGTGTAGCCATGTAATATGGAAAGAAAGAGGCTGTTGTAGTCAGGAGTTGTGAGTAAAACAATTGGAATCAGGACACAGAATTTATAATATTATTTTATGATGGCCACCCAGAGTTAAACGTAAGAAAGTGCAGGAAATCTGTCCACAACACTCAACACCCAGAATATTCAGCCAAGGGCCTGTATCCCACAGCAATGTCCTGCATGCGTCCAGATGAAGACCCAGAGCCCATGACAGTGCCTCCCACGAGTCCGACTGGAGGTCTAGAGCCCGCAAGAAGGACTCATGGCAGTCTGTTATACAGATCTGTGCTAGAAAGGCCCAAAGTCAGCGGTGGAAGCTAGAAAGTCTATGCCAGTGGGGTGAAGGTGCTGTGCTGGTAGGTCGAGGGTTCTACGCTGGAGCCGAGAAGTCACGCTCAAAATAAGATCCAGGGCTGCCCTGAAAATTACCACAGCCATCCTCAGTGACATGGAGGTCCTGAGCTCCTCTGATAAGAACAGTCTAGTACATGCCAGAAAGCCGGCATGACAAGTTTCTCCTGGAAATTAAACAGCACGCATCTTCCCCTCTGGAGACAGGAAGCGATGCTCGATGTAAGGACCAGAGCTCCCCCAAAATGAACCACAGCCACTCTCACCAACAAAATCCTGAGCTCCTCTGATGATAATGGCCAAAATCATATCAGGGAAGCCAGTGTGATGAGCTCCTCCAGGAGAACCAGTGGCTCCAAACAGCAACACTTAGGAGAACCCAAAACACCCTGCTCGTCTTCTCCACGTCTCTAATTATGCTGGCAACTTTCCTCAGGTGGGACAGCTACACTCAGCACCATGCTGTTGTAATTTCTCTGGTGTTAAGTTGACCACCGATTTCTAATCTGTAACAGAGACTCTTGCTAGAGTTGCTTACTTCTAAAATGGCTTTCTATTAACTTTTTTATTTTTTAATTTTTGTAAGAGGAAGATGATACATCAATTGCAGGGAAAATCCCTAGATTCTGAAACTGATTAAATGTCCCATAAGCATTTCATTGTTATTTAGTGTTCATAATAATCATAAGAGATAGGTATAGCTGTCTTTTTCACAGAAGAAAATAAAGGAAGAGAAGGTTTAGCAATGGGGTCAACTAAACAATCTGCCCCTGAAGGTGAATTCTTCAGTCGACATGATCTGGTTTTTCTGGAAAATTCAATATGTGGGTCCATGTTGTATTCTTAGGGTCTGTGGAAGTCACAGAGAAAGGGCCACTGCTGCACCTCATCTCTCACCGTAGCTCTGTGAAGTACTCAAGCACGGTTTTGCACTGGGCTTGGGGTCTTCACTGGCAAGCTGAGTCTTGTGTAGTCGCAAAATCAAGCCTCACCATAGCCAGGCTCAAGAGCAGGAAGTAAGTTTTACGATTCACAAGACCCTCAACCAGCTACTGGTTGCTTGGAAATTACCAGAGACTGTCCTGCCCAGACTCTCCTGCCTATTTTCCAATGCACAGCTCTGCCTGACTCTGCCCTGCACTAGGACTCTGGCTGTGGAAAACAACTCCGAGCCTCTGGTTTCCAGCATGCTCCCGTTACCCCTCACGATGCCAATTTGCATTTCACATCATCTCCAATTGCACGTGGAGTCCTACTGGGACAACTCTAAAGGGAAGTGCAAACCGTGTGGGGGATGGCATCAATATTATATCACAGTGAGCCAAATTTATGTGGCACAACCAATTTGAAAATAATGCTTTCATTTCCCTTTTATTGCATGTAGCAAAATGAGGTAGGACAGAAGAAATAAAGATGGGCAGAAAGGATACAGAAAGGAAAATTATAATTTTTAAATTGTACTTTTGGAAAAACTACAGCTTTGGGACACAGAGTTACCCAAGGTTATAATTTTTTTTCTTTTCCAGGATACTTACTTTCAAATCCCTAAGCCTTTTTTAAAAAAAATACAAGCTAGGGGGTCTGTGCCCTTCTGTAAACCAGTCTTTCATCTATAGAATGGACCATCGCCTTTGACCTGGAAGTTGAGCCCTAGAGATTTTTTCCCTTTGCTATAGATTCACAAATTCCAGATTTCTATCCCAAAGAGCACACAATCAGAGCCAGCCCCAACCCTAAGTGCTCTCTTCCTTAGAGAGCCCACACTCCTTGCCGTCTTTAGTTCTGCCTAATAACCCCATCTCTGCCTCTCACTGACACACCCTAATTGCTTTCCCATTGTTATGGCTGTGTCTCGATGGCCCCCCAAAGCCTCATGTGGTCATAGGTAGAGCCTCTTCAGAGGTGGCTGGATCTAGAGTATGTGATTAAGTCATGGCACAACGCTAGGATTAAGGGTGGGTGATTATTAAATCAATCCACTGGTTGGTTTGGCACCATCCTAATCCCCATAGACTAGACAGGACATGCAAGGGACAGAAAAAAGCTGCCAAGGTCCCTTGCTTGCCTTGTCACCTCCCGGCTGCCGTGAACAGCTTCTCCCCTGCAATGCCCACCCAGCTAATGATGAACTGAAACCTCCATAAACTGTGAGCTAAATAAGCCTTTCCTACTTATCTCTGAGTGTGGGACATTTTGTCTCAGCAACAAGAAAAGTAACTAAGACACCCATGATGGAAGTCAACGACCCTAACCTGCTCCATAGGTGTGATGAGTTAAGGTTCCCATCTCCTCTTCAGGGGACTTCCTCAGGCCCTCAGGACAATGTCTGGTAATGAAATAATGTTTAGGCGCTTGGTTTGAGTACAAATATCCAGGGACAAATTCATTCACTGAATATGTCTGGGAGACAAATTGTGTTGATGTAAGGAACCGCCCGAGTTCCACCTCGGAGCCAGGGGTGGAAAAGACACGAGTCTGTTTGCTCCCAAGTCTTCACTCTCAACAACTAAAATACAGAGCGTCCAGACTGGAAACAGAGTGGATGCGTATAATATTGTCAAGGACATCTTGGATCTGTAAAAAATGAGACAGCAGTGTCTCTTCCTACTTCCTGCTCGCAGTAGGGCTTCCACAGTGGCTTCTTTGCTTATCCTGCCTGACTGGTACTGGTTTCCAAGTGTCACCAGCTAGAGCAGGTTGCTTTCATGGCAATGGAAATAACAACCCAAGAGACACTGTGAATTTTCAGGCGAAAGACTGAATTGAAAGAAGGTAGGGAAAGAACTCCAGCTGAGTGGCTGGAGAGGTCACTCTGAGGAAGAGGATCTGACTGGCCCATTCCCAAAGGAACAGAGCAGGTTGATGGGGGACTGTGGGACACTGGGGTCCAGTCAATCATCATCGTAGTCCTGGTTTTGTGACTCTGGAGCAATCTTCATGACTTGAAGAGCAGTCAGTTCATGTGTGATAGCTCAAATTTTTTTTCTTTTTTATCAAAAATGAGATATTACAGTACCCATTGAACATTTTCTGTTATTTGGTTCAGAAAGCCCTGTAATTCTTTCACTGTATGCATGGCTTTATACTATTGTGTTATGTTTGATATTATTGTATTTGAAACTACGCTCAACTATAGCAGAGTAAGAGATATGGTGTTAGCTACTGTTGATGTCCAGTTGACTTACTGTAAAGTACTGTGTTGCCTATGTTGTCCTGTTTTGATCTGCTCTGTACTGCCCCCTTTTGTTTTATTCTCTTTCAAATTAAAAAAAATTAAAAAAAAAAAAAAGAAGAAGAGCAGTCAGTTCCCATGAAACAGGCATGCTTTCCTCTGTCACACCCTCTGCCATGATGTCCCTCCATCGGAGCCAGGTGACCTTGGACCGAAGCCTCATAAAATATGAGCCAAACTAAACTTCTTTTCCTTTAACTTGTAGGGGTTGGATGTTTTCCTCAGCAACAGGAAAGTTAAATAATACAAGAATATTCACCAAGAGATTCGCAGTTTATAGCTTTGACCTTCTAATTCGACTTCGGAGGATCTGTCTTCAGAAAGCATGCTAAATAACCAGGACAAATCCTCCTCCTAATCCTGCTCAGCGCACACTTGCAGAGTCCAGTGGGGAGATGAGCTTCTCCATGGTACACTACTCCCTAAAGATAGCAGACCCTTAGTGAGGTGGACTCTCGGGCCACTCTCACAGGGCATATTCACAAAGCACTTGCAGTTTCTGGGGAATGCATAATGCTAATCAGGGAAAAACACAGGATGCAACCAGGACAATTTCAACAGCCGAGCGGAAAAATAAATGATTTAATAACATCACAATCTTGAGTCCTGTGGGGAAATGCCCCCATGGTTGAGGAAGTCAGAAAAACAGTGAGTTAACCTTGCACAGGTTGTCCTGGCCTGACATGGGCAGGTAGCTGGGAGACTTCCGGACAGGAGGGCACCCAGCCTCACCCGCCTGGGCCGCTGCCCAGTCTGCCCTAGAGCGTGGTGATGCCTGGGCAGAGCCAGGGCGCTGTGATCCAGCCAGCAGGCTGCCACTGGAGAATGGGCTCTTTTTATTCAAAACAGAACGGAAGATCCATGTGGAGCTGTAATTAAATAATCCGGAGGCTATTTCTGGAATAACTCCTTAATACCGTATGTAACAACAAGGTTTAACCTGCTCGTTATCTTCAGCCTGCAGTTCCACCTAGGAGGACCTACCCATAATGAATTAAGCAGAAATACAGCTAACAATTCACGTCAGAAAATGCTAATCTCTGCAGAGTTTATAATAGCCCTGTACTGCAGGCAGTTGCCATGTCGAATAATAGAGCACTGATGGAAAATATGTACAGATTTTGTATGTATTTCATATATATTAGAAGCATGTGTCTAGATTTTGTGTGTATTTGATATTCAGTGGAAATGTGTAAATTTTGATTAGTTTTAATTTGATATAGGTCTTGCTTCAAAATTACTTTTCAAAATTTTACTGACATATGTGTGACGAAAGTGCATGCATAATATAAGCGTGCTTTTAAATACGAGTGCAGATGTACAGACGAATGAATGACTGAGACAAAGAGCAGGGTGACCGCATCAGAACTCAAGTGCACTAACCCCACTGGGCAGACAGAGGGTGAGTATTTACTTTTATAACTGGAGAGGGAAGGAATTTTCCCACACAAACCCACACCCTGAGAAGGATCCCGGTGTGCCTTGGGGTGACAGCTCCCCCCAGGCAATCCTGTGCTCACGGCAGGCAGTGGACAGCATCAGCCACTCCACCCAGCCCGCTGAGAGGCACCTGTCCTGTGATGCTCAAATCCATTCTATGCCCTCCAGGGAGGGCTTGGAACAGAGGTTTCAGCAGTTTTGCCCAAGATGGCGGCTGCTTTTCCAATCACCTTTCACCATTCTGTGCAGGGAGTGGTGGCAACAGTGCCCAGCACAGGAGGCAAGGCATGGGAGGGGCCTGTGAGCAGTGTCCCTGTCCCCCATGGGAGTCTCCTGCAGGTGGGATCGTTGGCTGTGAGGCTCAGTTGTAAGAAGGCTTTAAAGCCCCCTCGGTCTCCCATCAGGGAAACACTACATCCTCTTGACAGGGAGCACACATGAAGGCTGGACTCCCGCGTGCAGCGACACTGTGTCTGTCCACACCTCTCCTATGATGCACCTGCAGGCTGGACCCACACTAGGGTGGGATGGTTCTGCTAAGTGACCGGCCAAAAGGAAAAGGCCGAGCCTCACCTTGCTAACTACCTTCAAACGCCCTTCTCTACTAAAGGCAAGAAAACATGGTCAGGATATTTCTACCTAACTTGGGAAGCTTGTGTGACAGAGAAATGTGTGAACCCCTGTTCTTCCTTTAGAGTCTGTTTCCCAAATCTAAAGGCTGGTCCATATATCCTGGGGCCCCAGGGGTCTCCCTCACTCACCTCCCAGCTGTGTCTGCAAAAAACAGCAGCGCTCTGCCCTGATCCTGCCTAGAGTAGCTGGCATTGTCCTTGTCACCACTGAGCACCTGACACAGCCCTGCCCCCCTGAGATGAGGACTCATGGGGAGCAGGGAATATGAGCTTCTCATCCACTCCCCGAAGGGCCTGGCCGTGAGGGGAAGGTGTGGCGTGACACAGGCAGTGCCATGGACAGGCCCATGGAAATGCTTTAGCTGGAGAGGTGAAGAGAGAACAGCACAGAGCAGCTTCCCCATGCACAGATACACGCAAACCCCACACAGCTCCGGAGGGCTGCCGGAAGCCACCCGCTGGGGGTCCCCCAATGGCTTGGCTTGGCTCACCCTCAGTTCTGTCCTACATGGAATCTAGAAATGTGGT
This sequence comes from Dolichotis patagonum, assembly GCA_004027295.1. Taxonomy (NCBI): domain Eukaryota; kingdom Metazoa; phylum Chordata; class Mammalia; order Rodentia; family Caviidae; genus Dolichotis; species Dolichotis patagonum. The sequence continues at coordinate 23,981 of PVJX010001513.1, forward strand.
CCTTGCTTACAGAACAGTGGCTGGGATGATACTCTAAGGTTGAAGAAAGGCCCCAAGTGCCCCACCTAGCCCCTGAATCCTACCCACCTACGGGCCGTTGGTTAATCCGAATTTTGAATTTACTGGGCTGAGATTCCTGGAGTGGATTCACTCACCAACCTTCAAAGCTGAACGTGTTGTGAGGAGGTGGGACCCCACTGGAGGAGGTGGGACCCCACTGGAGGAGGTGGGTCATGGGGTGGGGTGTACCCATGGAGGGTGTACCCCTCGCTAACACTTCAGTCACCATAAAGACAGCAGTCTCCTCCACCACGCCCCTCTGCCATGCTGTTCTTGCCTTGAAACCAGCCAACCATAGACTGAAACCTCTGGAATTATTAGCTGAGTATACCATGTCCTCCTCTAAATTGTGGATGCCAGGCACTTTGTCCCAGCAGTGGAAGAGCTGACCAATACGGGATCATTTCTAATGTCATCTTCTTCCACTCTCTCCTTGCCCCTTGGGATGAGGGAGGCATCCTTCCGCCTGCCACCCAAGGTGCCATCCCATCTGGGGGTCGATGACTGCATCCCCTGAGCACCAGCACCTCTCCAGACCTGAAAGGCCTCACCCTCAAGAACTCCAGCTCCGCATCTTCTCCCAACAGCGCCGAGCTGCGCTGGTGCATCTTGGAGACTTCTGCTTGGGCTCGGAGAGCTGTCATCCTTTCGATCAGCGTGGCAGGGATGTAATCTTCAACTCGAAAATATGGCTTACTGCCTGCCTGCTGGAAACAGGATGCAGAGGACAGAAGCATAAACCAGATGCCCCATGGCATTCTGAGTAGGACGCGAACAGGTCCGTAGTCAGCAAGCAAGGTCCTCGGAGGTACCCACCAGGGACAGCACCTTCTACCATCTGAGAAGTGAGGCCAAGCTCTGTGCCACGCACAACGGGGAGACAGGAAGGAGCACCTGCTTTTAGGTCCCCTCTCTGCATTCAGTGGCCCTCAAAGCAGCAGGCTCTTTGGACCCTCACAGTAATCCTGTGAGACAGGCAGCACCACTGCCACTGCCAAGATAAACAAGCAGGGGAGGCCAAGGTCACCGCACTTGTACGGGACAGAAACAAGGTTTGCTTGCTGCAAATCCCTATGCAGTTGCACGGTGGTTCACCACTCCCCAAAAGGCACGGCAAAACCCTGGCCCAGCGCTCTGCCCCTTGTTATCATTTAGCATCTGTGTCCCCACGTGCCCTGGTACGTGGCCCCCTCTTACGAGAGCGGTCTCAGCTGTGGCCCCATCTCTACCCACAGAGTTTGAGAGTACAGGGACCCAGACGCCGCCATGTGACCCCAGGCCTCAGCCTTCACCAGGCCCACTCTTTAGAGGCTGAGGTTACAGCTCCCTTGGGAGAGAGCAGATCACCGTCACCCACTGTCCCACAACAGGTGTCCTGGACGTAGACAGCAGCACGCTGGGTTCATGGAGGAGACGTCTCACGGCCAGCTGTAAAGAATGAGGGTGGTGAGGCTGGGCAGAGGGGAAGCTGAGCCTGCCTTTGTATTCCTGAGTCAGCCTGTCCTGGGCGGGATGTCCTGCCGGCCTGCCCATGCCAAGCCCCGGCCCCAGCTAGGAGGGCAGCTGCCCATGAGGAAGGCAGCAGAGGGCCGGGAGAATCCAGGCTTCTCCACACAGGGCTGGGTGAGTCAGCCTGGAAAGGGACCCAAAGCAGGCGGCACAGTGACTGCCACACTCCACCACGCGCCAGCTTGGTCCTGGCCCATGCCAGGTCTAGGTGCAGCTCAGAGGCACAAGGTCAGAGAAACTGCTCAGCAATCAGGTACACAAAAACCCACGCAAAGTGTTAGCGCAATGGGCAGCCCAGACCCCTGACCGGTGGGGATGTGGAAAAGAGGAACCCCTGTTTCCTGCTGGTGGGACTGCAGAGTGACAGCAAGCTGGGGGGAGAGTATGGAGATTTCTTACAAAAGCAAACATACTCTTACCATAGGGTCCAAGTGCCCCTTGGCTTTTACCCAAAGAAAGAGAAAACCGATGTCCACAGAACCACACCCCAGGGCTGGGGACACAGAGCACCTTTCTAGCATGCATGAAGCCCCAGGGTTTGATACCCAGTCCCCCAAAAAGGAAAAAAAACCTTCACATGGATGTGGCAGCTTTATTTATAATTGCCAAAAGTCGGCAGCAAAGCTGTGCCCCTGTAGGTGAGCGTTTGTGCATCCAGACAATGAACTACTATTCAGCACCAAAAAAAATGAGCTCACAGCCTTGAAAAGACACAGAGGACTTTAAATTCAGATTCCTAAGTGAAAGAAGCCAGTCTGAAAGTGCTACATGCTGCCTGGTTCCAATTATATGACATCCTGTTAGGAACGGTGAGACTTCAGTGGTTACCAGGACATAGAGGGAGGGATGCAGAGGCCGATGACAGAGAGCTTTGAGGGCAATGAACCTGCTCTGCGTGTACAGTGGTGCATATGTGCTTTCCACACATTTCTCAAACCCATAAAATGTTTAACACCAAGCGTGAGCCCAGTGTGAGCTGTGGGCCCTGGGTGACAATGCTGGGTCAATGCAGGGTCACCAATGCACAAATGTTCATTCTGGAGCAAGATGTTTATAATGCAGGGTGGGGTGTGCATATGTAGGGCTGGGGATACGGGAAATCATGCACCCTCCACTTGATTCTGCTGTTGACCCTAAAACTCTGTTAAGATTTGGATCTTAAATTGCCCCCCAACAAGCCCATACACTAAAGGGCTGATCACCAGCCTGATACTCCTGGGAGGTGGTGACCAGTGGAAGCAAGTTAGATCACTGGGGCATCCCTGGAAGGTTTATTGGGACCCCAGTTCCTTTTTGTCTTTTTCTTCGTAGCTCTACTCCACCATGCATCCCCCACCAGGATACTGTCTTGTCACCAGCTCTGATCAATGGAGTCAAGCAGCCATGGACGGCAACCACTGAAACCGTAAGCCGAAATACATCTTTCCTCATTGTGCTTTGTCACAGCAATGGTACACTGACTATCACATGCTCTGGAAAAAATAAAACCTATTAAAACAGTTAGGGGAAAAAGCATTTAGGATCTGTGGCCCAGCAGCTCACCATTAGGAATATAACCAGGCAAAGAAGCAAACATGCAACTAGAAAAGCTACAGGCACAAGGGCACTTATTTGGACAGCACTCACAAGAGCGAAACATCAGAGGCAACTCCAAGGATAATGACAGTGATTATTACCGCACACGGCCCTGTCCGGTCAGTGCCCTGCAGTGAGACCATAGGAAGGTGAGGGAAGACACAACCCAGACACTCGCCGAGAGGTGCACAGAGGACCCGCACCGGGAAGGAAGGGGCAGAACACAAGCGCCAAGGTTGGCAGTGTTTACAGCTGTGTAAGAATCACACAGGCAATGCAGGCTGAACAAGAATGCACCCAAAGGAAAATTGTTCTGTCATGATGATGTGAGTAAGGAGATTTATTTTTATACTACATTGTCTTTGTCACCCTTTTTAAAATGCAAATGCAATCACTACTTCCCTGCTTAAAATTCTTCAGGGGCTTTTCAGTCTTTCCTAACAATGGTTTTCAAATCTCTTTTTTACCCTAGCACCAGAACCACTTATCAAACAAAATAAAAGCCCCGTAGGAGCACACTGGGCCTCCCAGATGTGACAGGCGGCACTGCCAACTGGAGGGCTGGGCCACCTCCTCCTGCTGCCCACGCATGGATACACGCAGGGTCTTGCCATGAATGCAGTGGGCCTTCCATAGATTAAGACTGTGGGTAAATGCCCAGGTGGGTGAGTTAATGTACTGTGACTTTAGGAGCCACCAGGGGCAGCAGAGAGCAGCTTGGAGCTACACTAGGTACCAAGGGACTGGACTTGGTAGATCTGGGGTGCAGAGCTGGAATGGAGGACATGATCAGGCAGAGGGAGAGAGGAAGGGTGAGGTCAACCAGAAGCTGGACTGCCACAGGGGTCCCAGCCTTGAGATGGCTAATTTGATGTGTCAATGTGACTGGACCACAGGGTGCCCAGATATTTAGTCAAACATTCTAGGCTTCTTGTAGGTTGCTTTTGTGCTAGATTAAAACATTAAAATTGGTAGGCTGAATAAAGCAGATAGTACTCTCAAATGTGGGTGTCTCTGTCCTTTGGTGCTGTTGTAACAACATACCACACACAGGGTAATTTAATAAAAACAGAAATTTCTCATTTCCCACAGGACTGGAAGCTGAGAAGTTTAAGATCAAGGTGTCAGTGCTGGTGTCTGCTGAGGGCTGCTCAGCACTCTGCCTCCACAAGTCAGTCAACCACTTCTATCTTTCATTTTGTTTTGTTTTCTTTTGAAAATTAAAAATAAAATAAAATCAGAAAAAAAGAGTGAGTCAATTCCTTAAAACAAATCTTTAGATGGATAGATGGATGAATGGGTGACCGGATGGATGCTTGGGTGGATGGATGGATGGGTAAGTGGATGGATGGGTGGATGGATGGATGGAGAGATGAATGGATTAATACCCTATTGGTTCTGTTTCTCAGAAAAACTGAGTCTAGCATAAGAAGATGGAGTTGATTCTTGGCACCTTGGTCCTCGGGGCAAGTGACTCTACTGCAAAATTCTGGCCGTGAGTGAGTTAGCATCACTCAGGCTCCCTGGCTGTCTTAAGGAAAACTGAACTTCATTCCCCATAAACTCCAAGGACTAGAGTTAGGCTACGGTTAACACTATGTGTCTGAATCCATACATAGAAGGTTTGCCGCTGTATTGTTTTATATTAGAGTACCCCCACCTTTGGGGGAGAGGGAAGGAAAGCTTGCATTCAGCAACTGCTACATGCCAGGGGCCATGCATGCACTGCCCCCTTCTCCCTCTGTAGCAGCTTTGCAAGGAACTGATTATTATTTTTCATTTGGCAGATATAAGAGCCAAGGCTGAGAGATAAGATGCCCAAGATCATGTAGCTACCAACCAGCCCTGTCTGCCCTGTCTATGTTAGCCATGCACAAAACAGTGGTCTAGAGGGTGCAGCAAAGATGTTGGAAGATTCACAGGGGCTCCCCTGGCTCCCCCTTTGCCTCCACCAAAGACTTGAGGGAAATGATCCAGGGTGGCAAGGATTCCAGCCCGGGGCTGAGGACAGGAAGGAACTCCAAGATAGGCAGCAACTAGGATGGAAGTGAGTCATAGTGGCAGAGAGGAGGTTAAAGGTGCAGGCAAGTTTTGGGGATACTGCACTCCCATACTGGGTAGTGCCAGGTGTGGACAATGAATCCCACTCTCCACAGACCACCATGAGCCTAGGAGAGTGGAGAGCAGGAATGGGTCCAGCCCATCTGCAGCATCATGCAGTCCAGCCGTGGACCCTAACGGGAGACTGTCGCAGGCAGTTCCATCACACAGACACACACGATTCTGCTGCCACAGCCAGGGGTTCACCAGAAGATTCGGACGACCATACGAGAAGAAGTTCATCCTAACAGAATCAGCACCAGCCCCGGGGCCAGACACACCTGAGCTCAAATTTAGACTTCACATTTACCAGCCACACAAGCTAAAGACAGTTCTGCTAGAAAGTTTGAGTGATGGTGTCTACTTTGCAATGTTGTTATGCGAGTTAGGTACGGTAACACTAGGGAAAATGTCGGAGCCAATGGCAGGCGTACAGTGATGTTCTCATAATAGTTGCCTATTACTGTTGGTGAGGACGGTCACGATGAGGGCATACATTCCGTAAATAACTGCTGTTGTAAAAGTGCCGTGGTTTGGGTATGGTCTAAATGCCCCTCCACACTTCACTGTGGTTAAAAGGTCTGCTCCCAGATGGAGCTGTATGAAGGTGATGGAAACTTAGGGAGACAGGACTTGGTTAGAAGCCATTAGGTCACTGTGGAGATGCCCTTGGAATTTCAGCTTCTCTTTCTCTGACTTCCTGCTTGGCAAAGTAAGATCTTCCAGTCACAGGAGCCTGCCATGCTATGCCACCACCCACTACCCTCTCCAGAGGGCAAACCAATAGGACAGCCCAATCTCAGGCTCTGAACTTCCAAAACTATGAAATAAGTAACCTTTTTCTTTTTATAAGCTAACAGCATCAGGTATTTCTCTGTAGTAACACATAGTCAGCTAATTCAAGAAGGGACCAGATTAGACCAGAACTACCTTACAATGTATGAACTTGACTTTTTTCATCTTTTTATCCTTCATAGCCTAGGAAAGAGCACTCAATGTATGCTGGCTGGCTGGCTGGCTGGCTGGCTGGCTGGCTGGATAGATAGACTGAAGGACAGACGAATGGAAGGATGGATGGATGGATGGATGGATGGATGGATGGATGGATGGATGGATGGATGGACAAACTGACGGACAGATGTATGGATGGAAGCATGGATGGATGGATGGATGGATGGATGGATGGGTGGATGGGTGGATGGATGGATGGGTGGATAGACTGACAGACAGACAGTGGAAGGACGGACGGATGGATGGATCGATCGATGGGTGGATAGATGGATAGACAGACTGATGATGGATGGATAGATGGATGGATAGATGGATGGATGGATGGATGGATAAACTGATGGACAGACAGATGGAAGGATGGATGGATGGATGGATGGATGGGGAGATGGATGGATAGACTGACAGACAGACAGATGGATGGACAGACTGATGGGCAGATAGACTGACAATGGAGGGATGGATGGATGGATGAATGGATGGATGTATTGATGGATCCATGGGCTGATGGATAAGCTGATGGGTGATGAGTGGACAGAGGTATGAATCAATGGTAAGTATATGAGTGATGGTGACAAGTGAATGGGATGATATAGTTTACCTACATCTCAGTAGTAGATGCCAGTAACACTTCTCAAACACAATATCCACATCACTCTCAGTCACCCTGATCCCACAATGGCTTCTCCAGACCCCCACACAAAAGCCCCAAGTATCCTCCCTACCTCCTTTGGGTAACTGCCAAACTCGGCCTGCAGGGCAAGGACACCCAGCTGCAGCAGGGTCTCGTCGTCACAGTGCAGTCTCTCCTCCAGGATGTCCTTACGGAGCTGCAGGTAGAACTGATGCCTGGTCACGCTGTGCCTGGAAAAGAGATGCTGGCATAGAGGCACTGATGCCAAGGGTGAGAGGATGCCAACGCTGAGGCCTGCTCATGGAGGGGGAGTGGGAAAGGAGACAAGATGGGGTACAAGCCAAGGAGCCCCAAGGACAATGCCAGGAAGAATAGTGAGGTCTCATCTATCTGTCGTAACTTCAAGCGACACCCCCAAGAGGTCTGCTGCTATGGTTCAAGACAGGAAACTGCATGGTCAGGGTTGTGTCCAGTAAGCACTCCTCCTCCATCCCTGGGGGGCTGGCTGTGTGTTGGAGGGAGGAGGGAAATGCAGGGTGGAGGAGAGAGAATTTTGAGCTTGAGCAGACTATGTCCAAAACACAAGGGAAAGTTCCCCTGTTGATCAGGGTCTGCCTCAAGGTACTGGTTTCCCCTCATTCTGTCACACTGGAATCTCACCGACAGAAGACCAGCCATAGTTCCTGCAGCCATTTGCATGTAATTTGTAGTTCCCAAAGCACAAGCCTGTGACAGCAGCCTGGACAGACACAAAGGCCTCAAGGGGCCAGGGGACAGGAAGCAGCACTCACTGGAGCAACCCACAGTGGCTGACAAAGAACTTGATCCGCAGAAAGAGTGTGAAGGTAACCGCGGAGGTCTTCAGGGGCTGCTCCTTCCAGCCTTCAGGGGCTGTTTTACACAATCTGGTTTCATTGTCCAGGAAAAAGAACTCTTTGCCTGAGGAGAAAATAGAGTTTGGAGGGAGAAGTAGGGAATACCCCAGCCCTCAGACTCCAGCCCTGAGTCTGACCCAGAAGGGTCAGATTGAGCCATGTTAGTGCAGAAGAGAAGAGAAGGAAGTCCCTGCCATACCCAGTCACTGCCATACCCAGTCCCCAGCGGCCTTTGCTGGGGCCCTGAGGAGCCAAGAGCAGGAGACAGAGGAAGTATATCAAGGAAGAAAACCTTGGTATCAAGAGGAGAAAATATGATCACACGCCCTATCCACAGCTCTCTACCCACAGACTCAACTAACCACAGATCAAAAATAGCACCCAAAACTTTTCACTGAATATATACAAAATCTTTTGTCATGGCTCCCTAAACAATATAGTTTAACACTGATTTAAACAGGATTTCCCTTGCATTAGGTAGTCTAAGTAATCTAAAGATGGTTTAAAACATGCAGAAGAAGGGCAGAAGGGTTGTACAGTTCATATGCAAATATTATACAGTTTTATATAAGAGATTTGAGCACATTTTGTGGGGGTCCTGGAACTGATCCCCTGTAGACGCTGAGTGTTTGCTATCAGAGAGATGTCACTCAATATCCGCTTTCCAACTGTCATCTTTTGTAGATAAGATGCAAAGGAAAGGAAAGCAGTGTTCTTGAGTCCCTGGCATATGCCAAGCCCTTCTGCATCGGCGGGATCATCCCCACCCCACCAGTCCCAGCGTGGCCTGGACTGAACGTCTGTGTCCTCCCGGAGTCCATATCTTGGAGCTCCGCCCCCTAGAGGGGTGGGATGTGGAGGTGAGACCTCAGGGGTGGGTTTGTCAGGTATGAGGGTGAGGTCCAGGATGGGCTCGGTGTCCTCATACGAAGGAAGAGAGACGCCGAAGAGCTGTCCCTCTGCCGTGCAAGGACCCATGGGGAGGCTTCCATCTGCAAGCCAGTGGGTCCCACCAGGAGTCAAACCACCTGGCAGCCTCACCCTGGGCTTCCATCCCCCACAGCTGTGAGAAATAATGGTTTAGGCCTCCAGATCTGGGAGGACAACCCAAGCTGACAAAGACTGGTGTAAGGAGAGTTGCATTTGCCCTCTGACTTTAAACCTTCAAGGCCCACTGAAGTTGTCTCTAGTACTCCTGAGAGGGAGGTGGCAGCAGCTCAGCCATTGAAGGCATCTCCTGCCTTGGCGCCTTTGGAAGGTGTCCCCCTCCCCCGGCCTGGGCACCTTTGGCCCCTCCCTGGCCCTGTGCCAGAGCACACCGGAAGCTCGTCCACCCCTGAGCGCAAGTGCTCTTCGGCAGGCAGGCAGCCTAAACATGGAATCGCGCCCAGTCCGCACCATGAGGACTTCTGGGTAGCAGCATTTCCTCCGCAGGGCCTATGCTTGCTGGAGGGCAGGCGAGTGTCCGGGTAGTGCTAATGGCCATCCCTTCGCAGTGCCCAGCCCTCCGCTGCCCTCACCCTTGCTGCCAAATCTGACTCCCCATACCCTCCCCTTAGGGTTCCTTCTCCCCCAGGGACGGGTGGACCCCAAACATACTGCAGCTAGCAAACCCTTCCCAGGTGGGCCGTGTCCAACCTGAAGCTGGCCACTTCTCAGGGATTTTCCCAGGAGGCCCCTCACCCAACAGGTTCAGAAATCACCCACGTGGGCAGGGCTAGGGGCAGCCGCCCAAGGGGAAGAGGCAGGCAGGCTTGCACCTGGGAAGCGTTTATTTAGCTCACGCGCTACAGATCAGTAAAAACACGGTGTTTCCTGGACATGCGCTCACACGTCCCTTACAAAAGGTCAAACTAACTTCCGCTAATCGTGGTCACCTCACAGCACGTAGTGGCTGTTCTTCCCTGTCTGTAAGAGGCATTTTGGGGAGCGGTGATGAGAAGTACCGGGAGACAAGGGCGCCCTGCCAGCCCGGCAGTGGCACACTGAATAATCACAGACTTGAGTTTCTTGCCCTCACGGGAGAACAGGGGTCCCAGGGCCTCTGGCCGCTAAATAGGGGAACAGAGCCAGGACGTAAGTCAGAGGCTGTAAAACCCCAGCCCCGCCTGCTTCTCAGTAGCTTCTCCACACAGCGGGCAAGGAGCTTCAGCTGCAGTAGAGAAAAATGAAAAGCCCCGTCTCAGAAAGGCAGCAACGGGAAGGAAATACAGGCTGGAGAGGGTTCCTAACAGGCTCTTGGGATCAGGTACTGAGCGCCATTAGTCCTGTAGATTAAACAGAAATGTTTCAAACATTTGCCCGCCTGATCTCCCGGCATAGAGATTGATCATCCAGACCTGCAAACCATAAAACCTTGCAGCGCCCATGTTCATTATTTCACGAAAATCCACGCACACTTGGCACTTTGCGCACAAGCGCCTGGCGCCCTCGCCGAGCCGTCTGATGTCTGGTGTCAGAAGGAGGCGCTCTGGGCTCGAGCAGCTTCCCCAGAGGGAACAGAGCTCAGGTACCGGAAACCTGGAGTGCTGGAGCCACCCAGCCAGCCCCCGGTGGTTCCCCAGACACCCACCTTTCACATAAGCCAAGCCAAAGTAGGTGACATCCCTAAGGTTGGCGAAGGATGTGATGGCTTCAAAGACAGCTCCCACTGTGGACTCCATGTCGCATTTCACCTCCAGACACTGCCCGCTGAGCAGAACCACGCAGACGCCCCTGAGAGCCAGGTAGGACTTCCCCTTTTTCGTCTGAATAAAACCGAGGGTAGCATCAGTAACGACAGCTGAGACCTCAAGCCTTGAACTCGTGCTAGTTACAGCGCCAAGCCCTTTGCAGGCAGCCTTTCCATGAACTGTCAACCAACCCCAAGAGAGGAGCGTGTCTATGATCCCAGGCAGACCTGGCAAGGAACTGGCCCGGGGCTGCAGAGTTAGCGAGAGACGGAGCCCGGAGGGGAACCCGAGCTCGCTGCCATGCTCCAGGAGCAAGCTGGGATCCGAGGGCTGTGTGGGAGGGGTCTCTCACATGGACCCGGGCAGCGCTGGTCACATGGGCACACCCTGGGACACCCCAGTTCCCATCCTAACCCCTGCACACCTGAGTCATCTGAGGGGTGCCTTAGGGTGCTGACTCAGGGACCGCTCCGGAGATGGTTCTGCCAATCTAGGGCAAGGCCTAGGCGCTAGTATTTTAATGCCCTCAAGGTGACTCTTGTGTGTAGTCAGAGCTGAAACCCGGAGAGAGCAGGTAACCAGGCCAACTGTGTGTCACGCAGGACCCTGTGTCCCAACAGACCATGTTTAGGTCCGGGATCCTGAAGCCCCCTCTGGAAGTTCTTAATAACCCTGTCTTTGAAAGCCCATTTTCTATGTGCAGTTGCCATCACAATGGAACATTCACAGGGAGCTCCAGCCCCCCCCCCGTGGTCCTGCCTCCCTTCCCCCCTGGGATGGGATGTGACCACCAACTCCACTGTTCCCTGGATTTTCAGGCTGTGCCCCATCTCCCCCCACCTGCTCCACCCAGGGTGCTCACGGCTCACATTCTCCCCCACCCGTACCCCTTTGCAGAAAGCTGGCACGAGTGGAGGTGCCCCAGAACATCTCAGAGTGGGCCCTGCAGCAGCTCTTTCCATGGACAACATAGCATAAACAAATGTCTCTCCCACTCCCAATCCAGGGACCCAGGGCTCCTCCATGAGGAGGTTAGGGTTCCTCGGGAACATGTCTGTCTGGGTGGGGGCAACAGAGACATGGGACGGGAGCTCGACTTTTCTCCCCTGCCTAAGGCATTCAGGAATTCAGCAGCTGGAGGATGGGAACTTGAGTCACAGGTCAAGAATCCAGGGGCATGGATGGGTCTCCGTTTACCCAGTGCCAAGGGAATGTGACATTAAATAGCAAATAAAATACACCATGTTTGGGCTTGGGAGTGTAGCTTAGTGGTACAGCACTTGCTTGTGAGGCTCTGGCTTCAAATCCAAGCACAATGAAGGAAGGAAGGAGGGAAGGAAGACAGATGAGGAGGAAGGAAAAACAAAAGAAAGCTGCCATGACACTTCAAGAAAGACCAAGACAGAGAGGAAGAGAATGAGACCAAAAGACCTCAGAAAAAAGAGAAACGTTATATTTTAGATGGCTGGTGATTGCTTTTGCACACAGGGCATGGTGCAGTGGCCTGTAAATCGGGCGATCAGCCTTGCAAAAGCACTTTTCCCAGGACAGACAGCTGCACTGGGAGCAAAGGGAAACTTTTATTTCTGGCAGCCACAAGGAGGCGCGCAGAGGTCCTTCTTACTGCGCATGCTTCTCACTGCAGGTTTGTTACTGCACAGCCTCCAGAGAGACATCCTGGGCTGGTTGGGATCTGAAATGCTCCCCCAAAAGTCTCATGCATGTGGAAGGTGATTGGATGGTGGGTCCTACACTCATCAGTGGGTTCCTCCATGGATGCATTCATAGCCAAATGTGCTGTGAGGAGGTGGGGCCTGGTGTGAGGTGATCACTTGGCTGTGACCTGACAGGCATATTTTTGTCCCTGGCACTTCCCTCCCCTCTTAGCTTCCTGGCTGTCATGGGTTGAGCAGTTGTTCTCTGCCAGTACCGTCTGCCATGCTGTTTCTTCCTTGGAGCCAACTGACCATGGACTGAACCCACAAACCATGGACTGAACCCATGAACCCATAAGCCTCTCCTTTTAGCTGTGGGCGTCCCGGAAGTGGGAAAGTGACTGATATAATAGCCATGAAGGAAAAGACTTGGAGGCGAAGGCAAGGGGCTGTACAGACCAACAATGTCAGGGTTTAAGCAACAGACAGCAGACGTTCTAGTCCAAGCAGAGACACTGGGACCACATGCCACAGGAAATCCAGGTACAGGGTTGAAGCATAGAGGTCCAAGCAGTCTTGTTTTGGGGGAGTCCTGGGTGCTCCTTTTCATTCCTCCTGACCTCTGCATAGATGCTGGGGTTCAGGAGCCCCTCTATGGGTTACAAATAGGCCCCTAGGTTTGGTGTCTTGGTCAAGAAGCCTGCCGGGATAGGGTGAGTCCCATAGCATCATTGGCATGGCTCCAGCATCCTTGTTGGAGCAGAAGTTGTCCCCATGTTGGAGGAGTCTGCAGTCACCTAAGCCGTGTAACCTCCAGGAAGCAGGAAGGGGCCCCAGGGAGTCACCCTTCCTCTCTACCCAGTGCATAGGCTTGTACATAAAGACTGGTGAGGACTGGACTCAGAGGGAGGACTGGCTCAAAGGGAACCAGCAGAAGAGGCACTGACCCAGTGCACAGGGGACAAGGAGAGGCCAGGGAGAGCCCCCTGGGGACCCGACGCTGGCCCTGCAGCTCTGCCCGAGGCCCTGTGCGAAGTACACCCAGAAGGCTGTGGACCCCCAGAGTGCATTACCGTGACACCTCCAGCCCATCACACACTCGCCTGTCGCCATCTGCACAGGTCGAGGATCCCTGAGCTTTGGGCACCTCAATGCTTGGAATTCTATGGAAAGCATCGCCTTATCCCAGGCCGAGCCAGAGGAGGCTTCCTGCCACCTGCACTTCTCTGAACTGCGAGGGCAGGGCTGTCCTGGGCATGGCACCAGGACCCGGGAGCAGCCAGCTGTTGCCAGGGCCCTGCTCCAGCCTGCAGCGTGGCCAGGCTGATAACCAGACAGAGATGGGGGACACCCCAGTGCACTACACTGCAGTGCTGGTCCAGCCTGGACAGGGACAGCAGGGACCTAGGCCTAGAGACAGATGGGTGCCTGCCAGGGAGCTCAAGAGGAGGCCATCACAGGCGCCAGGGAGACAGGGCTCTCTGGGGTTTCGGGCTGGGCAAGCCCCTCCCCGCCAGTCGCTGTTACCACAACTGATCCGGGCAGGTGCAGCGTCACCGGGGCCTCAGCAGCCAGCAGGAGGAACTCCGGCCTGGAGAACTGGGGAAACGGTCAGTCAGTGACTGGACAGGAGAGGATGGCTCCAGGTAGGGGCTGGGCTTCCCCTCTGAGCGTGCCTCTCTCCCCCCAGCCAGCCGTCGGCCATAGAGCCAGAAAGAGACAGGTGTCACTAAGGCAAAGCCATAGTCCCCAGTAGGAGCTGCCCGGGTAGCGGAGGGGGCCAGCTCTGCCCCAACTCCCGAGAGGCACACAGCGAGGAGGGCAGTGTCCTCCTGGGTGGCTCCTGAGTCACACAGCACAATGTGACCTTGCGTCTGTATCGCCGGTGTAAAACACACTGTAGAAATAGATACCGGGCGATAGAAAGAATGAAAACTGAACCTCTCTAGCCTTAGATGGGGGAAACCACGCTTGCTCCCCCAGGGTGCCAGCTCGACAGTGGGCATCGGCAGCGTCTGACCCGGGCATCACGGTTTGGCCCCTCTGAGTCACACTCAGAGAGACCAAGAGACAAAAGACGTCTCCGGTCACCGTCCTCAGCCCGGCCACTGCCTAGCACACATGTGCTCAGCTCACTTTGCAGCCACGGAGATCAAGGCCCCCAGAGAATAAAAAGCAGTCACAGGGCCAGCGAGAGACGGGGTCAGGTGGGGACTTTGCTGTGCCCCCAGGGCACCCAGTGGGGCTCCTGCCCCAAGAAGTCAAAATCGCTGTCAGGGCTCAGCTGTGTTCCTGAGTCCCCACAGGATGAAAAACGGAGGGGCGGTGGCAGCTGTGCCCTGCTGCAGCCGTCACCCCCCATCACGGCACCTTACTCCGGGGCCTGGGGCATCTCAAGGCCACCCGGAACCCTGGCGACCTCTCCTCAGGTTTGTGAGGGCCAGACTGACAGCAAGGACAGCAAGGGACAGGGTTGGGCATCTGCCACCGCCTTTCCCTACAGGGGGCCTAGCTGTGGGCTCTGTCACTGTTGTCACAGGTGGCACTTGGCACCCCTGTGCACCAAGCAGCACAGCCACGGAGAGGCGGCCTGCAGCCCGGCCTGTGGTCCTCGAGGCACGGAGGGCAGAGCCCACCCCCGGGAGGCCACTCGGCAAATACCCAGAGGGATCACACGTTTCAGGCCTGTGATCATCTGTTCCATGGACAGCGGCCCAGGGGGCCAGTCCCTGAGGACCCTGCCCGCCTTCCTCCTGGGTCCCATGGCCCCGCTCAGCCCTCCTCAGAGGCCCCCGGCTCTTCCACTCACCTTTGCCTTCCTCTGCAGCAGACCCTGCCGGTGAGTCGCTGGCCATGAGCCCTCTGCTTCTGCCTGGAGCGCGGCCCCTGAGCTGAGCCTCTGGCCATGCTGCCCTCCAAGGGGCACTGCACCTGCAAGAGCGCTAGGGGTGGCCAGAAGGGGTGAGGAGCTAAGGTGGTGAGGCCCACCCCGTCCTGCCACTGCCACCACACGCAGGCCCTCACCAGGGCAGGCTGCACCCACTTTCCACGCCCTCGTCCCCCCACAAGCCAGCGAGTTTCCCCATCAAGGAGTACCGCGCCTGCTTTTCAGGTGGGAAATCCAAGGCCAGAGGAAGTTACAGCCATGCACCCTCGGGTGTCTGCTTCTCCCCCACCTGAGGACTCTGCCTCCACGCTCTAGGTGCGATGGCCCAGGTTCCCCATCACCGCTGAGCACACCGTGGAAACACCAGGCCCTCTCACTTCCTTCCTTCCTTTAAATTTTATATATCTTTCAAAATGTTCTGACAATGAACACGTAGCCATGTGCCGTAGGACAATGCTTTGGGCGACAGCACACTGCATGTGTGACAGTGGTCCCACGGCGCTGGGAGAGTCCCGCAGCCTGGTGAGGTCAGAGCCACAGTGACATAGCAGCGCATCACACGTTCCACTCATGGGGACAGAAACCCGCCGAGCTGCCAGGGGTAAAGGACAGCACACAGTCCTGCACAGCACTGTTACGGCCACGGGCAGTGACCAGGCCACGGGCAGTGAGGGCGTTACTGGTGCCTGAATTTACAATGCCGCTACTTTCACTGTTGTCTCTGACTGCACCCTTCTGGCCATAGGGGTCTCGGAGCAAGTCTGCCCTGGCTCGCGGCAGCTCCGACGGCCTCCTTCTGGCTGCCTTGGCCACTGTGAACCCAGCAGCACCTGGTTGTCAGACACACACACGCATGTGCACACACCTAGGGGCACGTGTGTGTGCGTGTGCACCGCAGACCACAGGCAACTGCACCTCTAGGTTTGCACAATCGCCTCACGGTGCTTTCTCAGAACAGATCCCACCATTAAGGACAGAGGCTGTGTGTCGGTTACAGCACCCGGGGAACTTTCCTCGTGTCCGCATCGGCTCTGTCGGTTTTAGGTGGCAGGAAGGACCACTGTGAGGGGAGCATCTGGCCAAGGCCCAGCTGCAGATATGACATCACGCAGGGACCCACTGGACCACAGAGAGATGGGACACTTCCACTGTCCTTCATAAACCAATACGGGAATCCACAGGTCCTCAAACTGAGATGCACATCCCAGCTCCAGGAAGACTCAGGCTGGGAGGGATTTGATCCAACACCAGAGAAGACCCCAGTTCTCCCCACTGCCCCTGCCCCCGCCTCTGCTCCTGCCATACAACTTTGCTCCTTCCACCAAAATGATGGAGTCCAGCTCCCCACTTTGTGACTCTGGGCCAAACATTTTGTTGGTTGGTTTCAAGACACTATCTAGCTATCTAGTCCAGCCTGGCCTTGAACTCAAAGCAATCCTCCTGCCTCAGCCTCGGAGGTGCTGATAGGTTCCAGCACACCTGGCTCAACTGAATGTCTCAAGGCTTCATTTGGCCAATGCAGTGAGGTGGAGGTGGTGAAGAACCTGTTCTGGAAGCCCCTTTAACCCCTCTCTCCTCTCTCTTTCCCCCTCCTTATTTCCCTCCCTCCTCCACCCCCATTCCCACCCCCATTCTGTCACAGTCCTGATAGCAATCCCAGCCTGGCTACTGACAGAGAAAGGCCGGGCTTCCCTGACATGAAACCGCCAGCTGAGCTCAGCTGACCACCCACGCAGGACAGCACCCAGTGGACATCAGAGGCCTCCAGACAAGCAGAGTTGGCCCCCAGCCTGCAGACCATGGTCCCAGGGGGTGGGGATTGCTGGCAGCCGCTGCACACTGGCCATTGGCCATGCCGCCAGGTGTGACCACAGTCAGCTGCTTCCACAGCAAGGCTGTCACTCAGTCCCTGAGCCAGAGTGAGGTTGGTTCCCAGGGAACACGTGCCCAGCAGCACAGCTGCCATAGAGCCCCTGGATGCCTTCTCCCTTTGCTGATGGAACAGCACTGGGATATGCTGGTGAACTGGAAGCTTCTCAGCAGTAACCAGCAAAGACGCAGGACTCACGTGGCTCCGGGTGCCACTGGTCCCCGAACCCCGGTCACCTTGAGGCTCACCTGTTCTCAAAGGGGCTGCAGGGGCTATGTGCTGAGCTGCTCCAGCGGGGATCCCAGGAGCTCTGCGCCTCTGTGTTTCGCTCTGAAACTAATCAGACAGCATGGTAGAGGTGTGGGTGGGCGCGAAGGGCGGCTGGCAGCTTGGGTGACACTGTGGGAGTTGTGTGTCCCTCGGGGAGATTACTGAACTCCTCTGAGCTTGTATCCGCATATCAAAGATGGAAAAGACAACCGTGGGGTGAAAGCAGCATTACAGGGAACCCAAAGCCCAATGGCAAAGAACCCTAGAGCACCCTGCTTTACAGACAGCAAAAAAAAAAAAAAAAAAAAAAAAAAAAAAAAACTTTAACAAGAAAGAAAGGAAGGGAGGAAAGGAAGAACATGGAAAGGCAGCAAGTTCAGATTCAGTTGAAAAGAAGAGCTCAGTAGAAGATTTGAAGGGGTCGTTTATTCATTTGTTTTTGTTTTTGAGCCAAGGTCTCACTATTTGGTTCGGGCTGCCCTTGAACTCACTTTGTAGCCCAGGCTGCGTGATAGTCCCCCTTTCTCAGCCTCCAAAGTGCTTAGATTACAGGTATCCATCTCCTAGCTGAAGGTTCTTTTAAAAGCACTCTTTTAAGATACTTGACACAATAACAAAGATACTTTTCAAAACTTTTACAAATTACTTTTCATTTCCCTTGGTGTTGTGGATTGTGTCTAGGTGGCCCCCACCAAGCCTCATGTAATCATGGCCGCTGCTGAATCCAGCGCTCATGATTGGTTCACTGTCTGGCACTGGGATTGGTGGTGTGAGTGCTACACCCGCCCAGGGGCGGAGCTGATGTACACTATCAGGGCGGGAAGGTGTACCTTTTTTCTTTTTTGTGTGGTTCCCTCTTGCTGTTTTGCCGGGGCGTGAGCAGCAGCCCGCCATGCCACCCTGCCTTGGAGCCAGCTGGGTATGGACTAAAACCTCCAAAATTGTAAGACGTAAACCTTCCCTTCCCCAATTCTGTGGCATCAGTTATTTTGTCTCAACAGTGAGAGAAAAGTAACCAAGACACTTGGGAAGTAATTATTAAAAGCTTTCTTCTGTTCTTGCTTGTTTTAGTCTGCTCTCATCCACTTGGACAGTCAGAATTCAACAGAAAGTGTTGGCATGGATAGAAAGCAGGGGTAAAGTGGTAAAATTGCCCTGGGATCCCCAGCTCAGCCCCCTTTCTCCAGGGACTTTCTCAGCTGCACATGGGGCATCCGGCCCGCCCAGGGCAGGGGTCAGGGACGGACACAGGCTCGCTCCGGGAGCTCCAGGTGTCCCAAGGACGCACCTCTGTGGGGCTGTGGATGGTGTCCGGCCCGCGCCTGGGGGCTCTCACCTCTCCGCGGCTGCAGCCTCTCCCTGAGCAGGCAGCTTCTGCCCTGCTGTGTACAGACGTCTTCCTGCACCATTCTTCTCTCCACCTGAGGGTCGGGGGCATCAGGCACAGGCAGCCCCAGGTCAGAGGGGCACCGACACAGGCCCATGCAAACCACGTGCCCTGCTAGATCAGCGCGAGCCGGAAGCTGCGTCTGCGGCAGTCACCCCTGTAGGAGCCCGCTGCTCCTCCCTGCAGACAGCACATCTGTGCGCACTCTGCCGTCTGTCCTTCCCAGGCTGTGCCCTCCTCCAGGCTCCCTGCGCTGAGAGTCGGAGCCGTGGCCCACCACTGCAGCTTGCTGAGGGTGTGGCTGGCATCCCGGACGGCGGGCTGTGACTTCTATCAGGTAAATGCAGAACGGTCACATCCAAGCTCGAAGGAGGTCCCAGGAGGACACAGGTGGGAGAGCCACGTCCTGACAGGTCAGCAGTGCCGCCCAGCTGTCCCTGTGCCTCCAGCCGCGTGGCCCCGGCACCCCTCCTGTTCTTCCCTCCAGCGCATCCCTGGGCAAGCACAGCTGCCGAGGACCCCGGCTTGGCCCCTTCCGTGTTGTCCCACAGGGAATCTCACGCCCACCCCCATGCCTACCCTGTCCACCAATTTCTGGAAGTCACTCCTGTGCCAAGCCCCTGGGGCCAGAGGAGGTGGCCTGCAACTGAGCCCCCTTCCCCACTTCCAGTCGTCCCAGTGGGGGATCTATACAGGAGCCCCAGGATCCGGGTCAGCTCAAAGGAACCCACCAAAGCCACATCTGCCCTGGACTGGCCCATGACAGCCCGTGAAAGGGAGCTGGGGCCAGTGAGGGATGTCACTTCCCTTTCCTGTCTGGAGTTGAACCCAGTGCCTCACACCCCTGAGTGAGCCCTCACCGATTATTACATTTTATCCACTTTTAATTCTGAGTTTCAATCTCGATCGGCCCACACGGCTAGGGGCTGCCGGGCTGAGAAGCTCGGTTCTGTCCTCACCTTGGCGATTGTGCCCAAAACTAAGCCCGCCAGTCGCCGCACGTGCAGGCTGGCAAGGCCTGGGGACACGGCCACCTCCTCCTGATGGGTCCGACAGGCTTCCAGGACGGCCCGCAGTGGACGCCGCCTGCTGGGCTGGGCTTCGCACATGGCCAGCAGCAGGGCGTGCAGGGGCTGCTGAAGCCGCAGGGGCTGTGGGCACAGGGGTCCGGGGGTGAGAGGCTGGCAGAGGCTCGGGGCAACTGGTGATCTGCCACTGTGCTGCCCCATGCCTGCCCCTGCTGGAGAGCTCAGCTGGACACCAGGCTGTCACTGAGGCCATACGGGGCAGAGTGACAGTCCCTGCTCCCGCTGGGCACGGTGCATCCCTCTGTGGTCCCAGATGCCCTGCAGCCGTGTGCCTGGGAGCCAATGAACAGCAGGGTGAGATAGATTCCAGGTGCCCATCCCAGTCACCCCAGAGGCCCGCCCTTCACCCACACTCCCCCGGGGCTCTTTTTCTCCAGTGACTCCACTGGGTCCCATGGAGCCTTGCCCTAGACCCTGAGCTCCAGATCAAAAGGTCAGACTGGGGCTTTTTCCCTTTGGGGACACTGGAAGCAACCCAAGTGCCCAGTCATTGCACTTGATGTCAAATGCACAGGGCAAGCAAATGGCACGCATTTAAGTGGCTGCCACTGAGGTCTCAGATGCAGAGAGAAAACCAGGCCGTTAGGACCAGGTGTAGCTCAGGGGTAGAGTGCTCGCCTAAGATGCATGAAGCCCAGGGCTCAACCCCAGCATCACAAATAATAACCACAGTGAGGGTGAGATGAGGACGACCGGATCTTTCTCCCACTCAGGCCACGCTGAAAGCCGCTGTGCAGCAGGGCTGCCCGGCCGGCCGGGCTCCAGGGAGCTGCACCAGGCCCTTCGCTCCGGCAGCAGAGGAGGTGCGGGAGCCCTGGCCTGCACAGCTGGTTTAAGTGCTCCCGGCCTCCTCCCTCCTCCCAGGCATTCACAGCCCCAGGGGAAAGGCAGGGCTTCAAAGAGCAGGATGGGAGGGAGGAGGCCAAGGCAGCCCCAGTGTGGAGGCTGCGTGGGGAGGAGCAGGTGCGGGGCCTGGCCTGTGGTGAGAGGACCATGTGGGACCTCCTCTGGTCCAAATGATGTGGAGTTTCAGGATGGCAGTAGCAGAGCAAGCACAGAGCACAGGTGACAGGGGCCCATGAAACCATGAGGACAGCAGGGGACCAGAGAGGAGCCAGGCAGGAGGAGGAGCCATTCTGGGCTCCACAGGAGCCTGGCTGGGGTGCAGGAGTGCGGCCCTGAGGGCAGCGGGCAGTAGCCAGGGTTTCAGGCAGGGAGCGCCGTGAGTGGGTCTCTGTGCAAGGAAGGTCCCAAGCTGGGTGTGGTGGCGCACGCCTGCAACCCTGGCACTCAGGAAGCTGAGGCAAGAGGATTGCTGTGAGTTAGAGGCCAGCCTGGGCTACAAAGTGAGTTCAACCCCAGCCTGAACCACATAGTGAGACTCTGCTTCAATAAATAAACAGATAAATAAACGAGGCTTCAGAAAGCCCTGGATGTTGGTTTGGAGAGGGCTGTGTTGAAGCAAGAGAAAGAGGAAAGGAAGCAGGGAGGGAGGTGGAAAGGGAGGACGAGACGGTCTAGGCAGCTGGGCTGGGTTCTCTTGCATGTGCTCTTGCAGTGCTGGCTTCTGAGGACGTTTTACAGTGTGAGATGAAAATCTACACACACACACACACACACACACACACAGTCTGAAATTGTGTAAAATGCCGCGCTAACCAAGCTTAAGTTTATGCTTTCAGCTTTCTCGTAGTCTTTTATAAATTACTCCACAAAGTCTCCGAAAGGGAGGCGTCACAAGGGGAACCCCCCCACGTGTGAGGGCCACAGAGCCCCACTCCCCAGGAAGCTCCTGGCTTCAGAAGGGGCTGTTTTAAAAACTATTCTGTAAATAAACATGTAATAAATAAATAACCACATCTTTGGTGGCTATTAAGTCCTCTAGCTTGCTGCTCCCTCTGAGCAAAAACAAGCGGCTCTTCTGTCCCCTGCCAGCTCTCTGTGTCACTACATCACCCCGAGGCATGACCTGGTGTCCCTGTCTACAGACCTGGCTGAGCGGGACGCGGAATCCTGCGGCCCAGTAAAGAGTCATCCCCAGCGAGTAGACGTGCACCTGCTGAGAGAAACGCACGGTCACCGTCACCTCTGCTGCTCCACGGCTCTGCGAGCAAACCCAGCACAATTGCACATCGGGCCAGTTCGATGCCACCTGCACCTCCTTTAACCTCTGCAGCCTCCTGCACTGGGGGCTGGGACGTCAGAAGTCTGTACTGTGACACACATTGTTGGCAAAAGATATAAGAAGGAAAGTCTTTTGAGGCATCTGGAAAACTTTTTACTTCACTGACAAAAGGAGCGCACGTGACTGGTCCCATCCTTTCTGTGTGGTGAAACATGGAGTCACAGCAGCCATACTGTGACCATGAGGAAACAAACACATAGACAACAGCCACAGATAAGGAGGGAAGATCGGACCTATCTACTGGATCCTTGATACCCTAATGAGCTGTGACCAATATGTGATAAGCATATACTGAATTTCAAGTCATTAAATAAACATCCACAGTCATTTTGGTTTAACACTGTCTTCATCATCTTGGTTCCAGTTCACGACCAGTGCCAACAACACAACCCAACCTTGCTGCAGCTAGCTCCGCCCTCACCCTGCCTGGGGTACTGGCCTAGCGCAGGGCCTACTGTGTCCTTGGAACTCTTGCTCCGTGCCTCGATGGTACCAACACGCAGGCTGCCACGCCCAGCTTCCCATGGCTTCAGTTCGCACGCGGATAACAGGCGGAGCAACAACCCCTCTGCAGGTGTGGACACCCCGCCTCGGTGAACGCCACCCACCAGAGCTGAGGGCAACACCCTGAAACCCGCTCTGCCTCCAAGGTGAGAAGCGGGGACCTGCAGCAGGGTGGGCGCTGGGGTCCCCGCCTCCCCGACACCCGCCTCTTACCTGGGATGTGTCCGGATGTTGGTCCTGACTCTGGCCCTGCAGTTCCGGGGCCTTGAAAGGAGCGGCCTCTAAGTAAGACACGTAGTCCTGGAAAGAGAGACTTCCGGCCGCAGAAAGAAGGGTGGACCAGGGACAGACCACGTAGGCGGAGGAGGCTGCAACCAAGGCGGTGACGGGGTGGAGGCAGGGCCCTGTGCGGCTGGTCTGCCCACGCACACGGCAGCAGGGACACGGAGAAGAGAGAATCTTCCCCGAGGCGTGGGAGCAGGGGTGACCACAGGCCACTGCGGCCACGGCCGGAGTCCAGACCCTGCACTCATCGGAGTCTGGGGGCCTCGAGACCACCTGGAAACTGGCCCGAGCCTGAGTTCGCTGCAGCCAGCCCAGGACCGCAGGCAGCGGGACTCCCAGACAGGGAAAGGGAGAAGGTGAGGACCATGCCATGACGCAGGTGCATGGCCTGTCACCTGCCCCGCTGGGACCCTGAGCACGTCTGAGCTCGCACACCGGCGCCTCTGCACGCGCTGAGCTGCTGTCCCTGCGGGACTGACAGGCCCGCGCCTGGCGTGGGCTCGCAGGGTTTGTTACAGCCACAGAGCTGCCGCCTCCAGGCTTCCAAGCCGTCTCCAACCCGTGCTCCTTAAACATCCCTGGGGCACAGAGAGCCCAATGCGCAGCCTCACCGGTAGAGGGCGCTGAGGAGCTGTCGCCGCGGGAAACGCGCTCCTGCAGTCAGGGGTGTGGGCGAGAGGCCACCAGGGGGTGGCGCTGTGTCTTGGACGCAGGCCCAGGAGACCTGGCAGGACCTGGCCACGAGATAATCTTTTGGTGACTCTGTCTACACAGTTCTGCTGTCCACACTACCCTGCTCACGGGGGCCGGAGATCCCCCACTCACACTGCCTCCGCACAATCCCCTCCAAACACCAACCTAGAAGGGCTTCCCTCCAATGCCTGTCCCTCACTGGGAACCAGGCCGGCTTTTGCCGTATCATCTTGTTTGTCTTATGTGGCAGTTTAATAATTACACTGACCTCCCCTGGGTTTCTCTTTGATAGGGCACAGATGAACCCAGCATCTGGCAGACAGATGTAGAGTGTCCCTGGTGACTGTCCCCTGCCTCCATCTCCAGTGATGCCCAGATAGCCCAGCTGTCAGACAGCCCATGTGGCCGCGGTCTCTCTCCCAGCGCACATGATCTTAAGCAGACTTTTCAGCGCTGCCACGTGGCCAGCGACAGGCCAGCCTACAGGACAGCTGCTTGGGGACTCCCTTGCCTACTCGTTCTAACCCCAGGACCAACCGCAGAGGAGAAGCAGCAGCCGGAGTGACCCTCAGGAGAAGGCGCTCAGCTGTCCACATGCTGTCTTACCACGGCAGAGGTCTTCCAGGAGCCTCTCCCCAGCCAGCGACAAGAGGGACCAGATTTCCTCCTCCGACAGCGCCTCGCCCCTGACTTGCAGGGCACTGGCCAGCGTCACTGAGGCCGGGTTCCTGCCTGCAAGGACAAAAGCGTGGCAGAGCCCTGCACTGTCCCATAGACACATGGTCGGGCAGACACACACCACTCCAACCATCCACAGTGCACAGGGCCACATGCATGTCATCACCTTTGTCCCCAGAGAGGGACACTCAGGGGACATGAACTTGGCGTCTGCTAGAAGGTTTGCATGGCAGGCAGTGGGTTTTCCGAGAATGAGCAAATAAACAGACACATCACCTTCCAAGGAAGGGCGGGCGAAAACTCAAACGAACGACCAAGGGAGCTCGATAGGAGCTCCTCCGGCGCCCTGGCTGTCTGCTCCTGCTGCCCTCCTCTGCCTGTGAACTGGGCTAAAAACCCTTTTGCCCCCCAAACACAGTGCCCGCTTTCATCTTCAGCGGCTGCCCATGGGGCCAGTGAGTCTCCAGGAGCAGGAAGAGGCGGCCCAGAGAGGACGAACCAGAGGCTGGGGGTGGAGAGCAGGAGCGTGGCCTTGCGTCCCTGTCTTCCAAGCAGTGTCCAGGTCAACCCCACCACTTGCCTGGCAAAACTGCCCCCCACTGATCCCAGAGCCCCGAGAGCGGGCAGCAGCAGACAGAGGCTGGACGGGCTTCTTTTAATCTGTATCACTGAGCTCTTCCTGCAGCCACAGCACGGAGGGAGGGCAGATGCACTGTGTTGGGGCGGGGTGGGGAGCCCGCTGCAGCCGCCCCACCTCTCCACAGCCGCCGAGCCTTGGAAGGAGACACAATCCAGCTGCAGTGGCCTCTCTACCCCAGCTGCAGTGGCCCTCGGGATGCCTGACCCGAGCTGCCATGTGTCACAGGGGCCCATGCAAGATGGCGGGTGGGTAACCAGGTGAAGTTCCAGGTGACAGGTGTGCTGCAGTCCCTGATTTGGAACTGCACCTGTCTACATGCATCCGAAAACCACTCTCCTACACACATGCGCAGTTACTGCGTATCAGTTAAACTGTTCCTGAAAGTCCTGGACTGGAAGCTCAGGTCCAGGCTCTTTCTTTCTTTTCTTGTCTTCTTTTTTTTTCCTCCTCCTCCTCTTTGTAAACTTTGCTTGAGACTTGTGGGCTAAGCATTCCCATCAGGCCACACTGTTCTTTTATAATCACCATGAAAGGCTAAAAAGTAAAAATAAGGAGATGGACAAGACTGATTCTCGGGCAGAAAAATCTCCCAGTTCCAGCAGGAAATACAGAATGTGGAAGCTTCTGATCACACTAAGACTAGAAGAAAAAAATGTACTGAAAGTCTTCTAGGCAGATGAGCTAAGACCACTGTTTCTATGTAATTAATCAACGGGAAGAACAGCTTCCTGGGGTGCCAGACTCAGCATGAAAACACACCAGCCTAAGCCTCACACCTGACACCAATGCTACTTCCAAATGGAGTGTGGATTTCACGTTAATGGAGAACTCAAAACTCTAAAAATGGGTCCTATGGTAATATCGCATGTTTAGAGTACATTGCTCATTACAATATATTGCATGCTTAAATGTATTTTTCTGTTCTAGAAATAGTTGTCTATTCTAGAAAATAAAATATATTTTTAACCGTTTCAAAGCTCATCAATGATAAGCAATTCAATTAGAAAATGATACAAACAGATATTTCACCAATGATATACAGATTACAAATTGCCCCTATGAAAAGACAAGGACACATCTCTAGACACTAGGGACATGCACAAAGCCCCAGTGGCATAGCAAGCCATCATGATCAGAATTGCGGAAGTAAAAATTTGTGACAACCCCAAACGCTGGTGAGAACGTGAAGTGGAACAGCCACCATGAGAAACATTTGGCGATGTCTTACAAAATTAAACACACAATTACCATATGACCCAGTGACAGCACTGTTGTATTTTTATACCAGAGAAATGGTAATTTAAGTTCATACAAAAATCTACCCATGAGTTGGCTCAACCAACCACCTTGGAAAATTGAGTAGCATGAACTAGGGAATTTGAACGTGCAGTGCATACAACATACACACACACATGCACACACAGGTCAGTACCATCCTGGTAATACCATCTGACACGCATGCACGCCCATACAAAGCTCTGTCTGCTTCCTCAGTAAACACACGCCATGGAAACAGTCTGAAGTCACCTCTTCCACGGCTGTAATAGAGCAGAAAACCATCGTGGCCATCACAAATTTTTATGCAGGGTTTGAAAAGAGAGAATAAAATTGAAGACTTAGAAATTACTGAACACACTATAGCCAACATTTTCAAATACATATGAATAAGAGGGGCAAAATATGTGTGTATATATATCTACAATTAATGATAGACCAAGTACAGGCAAATGAAAAATATATAATACATAAAATAGATCAGAATAGTGCTTAGCATAAAATAGGTACTATTTAAATAGTAGCTTTTAGAATTATTATGGATACTAAATTAGACTTAACAGGTAATTAACATATTGTACTAGAATATTACTAAGGTTATTATAGTTATAAATATTTTGGACTCTAAAATCTTTAAGTTCAACAAATCAACTTACTGGATTTTTCTTATCTAATAGCCAGCTAAGAGAGTCTAGGATTGGTGGAATGAGATTCTTGTCCCCATTTTTGGTTTTTAAACTAAATACATTTCGCACCCTGCTCAAAAAAATGTAAACTGCATTCTAGATCTGGCCCCTGCTATAGTGTGGGTATATTTCTTTTCTGCCAAAACTCATGTTGAAACTTGGTTGCTGATGCATCAGTGTTAGAGGTGGGGCCTTGGGAGGGATTAACATCTTTCTCACGAGACTGGATTAACTCTCATGAGAATGGCTCAGTTCTCACAAGTGCGTATGCCATTACTGGGAGAGGGTTGGTTTCCTCTGTCCCTGGCTCTCAGGTCCACATGTGCCCATCTACCTTCCTGTTTTCTGCATGACTCTCTCACCAGAAGTCAAACAAGCAAATGCCACTGTCCTGCTCTTGGCCCTCCAGAGTCATAGGCTAAAATAAACCTTTTTTTATATCTAAGTTGCTCAAATTTGGGTATTTTATTATAGTAACAGAAAATGGACTGAGAGAGCCTCAAAATTCAAACATTGTGCCATCTGAGGACAGAACACACCTCCAGCCAAAGGGTATGTTAAACAGTAATTGCCAAATCCACACTGAGACATTCTGCTGGTCAAATAACGCAAGATCCTCAATAAATAAATTATTTTCCAAAAAAAGAAAAGCAGGAGTGAGGTCATGGGAATGCCAGCGTAAGATACTTCCCAAATCCTCTCCTCCATAAAAGCAGTGATGAAGCCGGCAGCCCCGTGGACACTATGGGACAGAACACAGCTGTGGCTGTTAAACTCCATCTCAGAGAACTGTCACTGTGTGACCTATCTGGAGATTTGCCTCACAGAATTGTTTTTATTTTCCTCATTCGGACTTCTCCCAATGCAAATAGGTACCCCTCACTGTGGGGGTGGGGGGTTGGGGTGCATTTCTCAAAAACAATCAACAGCAATTGTTTAAAGTTGCAGCTGCCTGAGGCACTAATAACCCCTGGGTGAACAGCAAACTAATCAGGAAAACTTGGGAAAGCATAAACTAGGGAGTGAGGCGCACAGAGCCTTTGGGCAGTACATAAATTATCTCTCAGAGTCTAGAAAAGCAGGGGGTGGGTCCCAGCTGTGTAACTGCACAGAGTGGCACTCTCGGTGAGCAAACACAGGACCAGGTCCTGCAACCAACACAGGGCCAGGTCCTGCAAACCACTGGCTCGGAACCAGGAGGAAGGAGGCCAAGGCAGAAGTGTCCACCACCTGACTGGGTGAAGGAGGCATGTCCCCCTATCACACTACACCTCTCAGCAAAGACTCAGAGACCTGTTCATTCTAAACATGTGAAGATAGTCCTGTGTCACCATCAGGTGACCACAGGGTTAGCTGAGCAGACACTTCAGTGAGCACTCATAACAAAGACCTTGGGAAGAGTTCAGGAAAGCAGTTGGGCAAACAAGCAGTAACAAGAAACACCAAGGCAGACACAAGCAACAGGAATGTGGGGGTCCTGCAGTGCCCCATCCCGTTGTTTAAAACTCCAGTTTTCAACAGCAACAGCAGCAACGAAAGAAAACCTGAGATATGAAAAGAAACAGAAAGTACGTTTCATAAAGATAGAAAAGCATCATCAGTGTTCTTGTTCCTCAGGAGACAAAGATACTAGACTTACTAGACAAAGACTTTAGCTGTTTAAAGTGTGTTCAAGTTACGAAAGGAAACCATGTCAAAAGAACCTAGGAAGACTATGACAGAGATTATTCTGGATATACAGTACCTTCTGCGCCCACGCTACCTAAGAAATAAATCCAAAAAAAGGACTTACAGGACTGTCTGAGCCAGTCTTGACGTGAACAGGACCTGTACTGCAGCACAGAGGAGTCAATACCAGAAGGGATCTCCCAGATCAACCCAGGAAGTGTGAGGGAAATGCTACTTATTTAGCAGCTGCGTGTCTGCAGATTGGGCTCAACCAGGCCTTTTGATTGGTCCAAATTGGGGTCTTCTGACTGGTCCAAATTTGAGTCTGCTGATTAGTTCCATCTGGTCTAAATTCAAGCCTTCTGATCCAAGCCTACTGACTGGTTCAAACTCAATTCTACTTCTTATTTTAAAATCAGGCCTGCTCAGGGCAGACAACATCCCAGGAGACTCAGGGCATTCAGCACAGCACAGCTGTCGTGGCCATGGTTCACGGGTCCCATAGGGTCAGGTAACATGAGCTATTTTATAGCTGGTATCTCTCCACAAAGAATAGTGGGGCTGAACTCAGGGAAGCAGTCCACAGGACTAGCTTAGCTAGTTTAGAATCACAGTCTTGGGTTTGATGATGCCAGAGATGTCAGTAGTGGGCCCAGATCTCTCCCTGTCTTTGCCAATGGTTTCCCTCCCATTTCTTCAGAGGCAGCAGCAGCATCTGGAGAGGAAGGAGCAGAGGACAGGTGCCATGCTTACCCCTGAGCCTCTCCTCCTGACAGAGCAGCCTAGAGACCAAGCATGAGGTAACCCACCAGGGCAGGAGGACGGTGAGGCAAACTGTCCAGACCCTACCATGGGAGAAGAAAGGGAAGTGACAGGGGAGGCTGTGTGACAGCTGTCAGCTCTGTGACCACCACCCCAGCTATCACCGAAAAAAGAGGAGAGGGTCAGGCACTCTGCATCTGTCTTACCACCCATTTCACCAGCATGCTAGGGACAGGGACCTCAGAAAGTTAGGGCAGAGCCAGAGTGTTTGAAGAACTAGTGCCCTAAGTCAGCCCGAATCTGATGACAAACACTAATCAATACACGTAAGCAGAGCAACAAAGCCCAAGAAGGATAAACTCAGAGACGCACAGGTCAACGCATTTTAATTAAGCTGCAAACAACAGGTGAAGAAAGAGTATTGAAAGCAAGAAAAAGCAGCCAGTCCACCACAAAGAATGGTCCATAAGACATAAATGGTTGACTTATCCTTAAAAATCACAGGAGGCAAGAGGTCACTGGGTGAGCAGTCAGAGTGCTGGGAGAGGAAAGCTGTCAACTGAGAATTGAATTCTGTACCCAGCAAAGGAGTCCTTCAAAAATTGAAAGAGAAATTAAGACACATCTACATAAAAAAAAAAAAAAAACACCAACCAGATAATGTGCTGCTAGCAGGGTCCACCCTCCAAAAAGTACCTCAGGGCCTTCAGTCTGAGATGAACAGACAGAAAGTCTGTTCTACACGTGGAAATAAGAGCACGAGGAGTGATGGCTCTGTAGACACATGTAGAAGACTTTTAAAGTGTCTTTTTGTTGGAACCATTTTTATCTCTTATAGATTTAACAGAAAAGGGAGAGTCCCACATCTAATTGCTTAAATTGGCTAAAGAAGCACCTCTGGTGGGTAAGGCTAAGAGGTTCTTGAGCCTTGATGTTGCAATTCTTGTCATTGACAGTGTCAAGGTTACAGATTCCACAGCAAAGCCAGCCCTGAAGCCACCAGTGACCCCAAGGTACTCATCAAGCTGACCCCCAAAATACACACACAGATGCAGCCTCCCATCCTTGTTCGTCTGCAGAAGGAAATGTATGTGTCCCACTTTTGCGCACACCTGTCTGCCTGCCTGGCTCTGGGATGCTGAGGCCTGGCCAGGGCTGAGACACATGCCTGGGAACCACCTGGAGTTTTGGGCTACACTGGAGACTACACTCTAGGGTCTCCACTGCAGCCCAGCCACCTCCAGAACCAACCTGGAGTCACTGTCACTGCAAACACTTCCGGGGTGCCTCCTGCATGCCCAGCAGGAGTCACAGGGCCTCAGGTGTATTAAATCAGTTAAGACGCCCAGTGAGCTTTTGAAATGAGGCCATTCTCATGCCCACCTTACAGATGTGGAAACTGCGGGATGGAGAAGTTGAGTGACTTGGCCACGGACTTTGGAGGACGCTGCTGATTCCAAGGCGAGGCGTTTCACCACCACGTGGAGGGCTGTGCAACGGATGTGCTGTGCTCTATGGACCCTGCAGTGCAGAGCTGGGAACGGTCACCAGCCTATCATCACCATGATGCTTCTGAGCTTCCTTCCAAGTTTATCTCAGTGGTGTGGGGGGCGAGGTCCTGTCACACTGTGGGCTGAAAGGGGACCTTTAACTATTAAAAGGACATGGGGATCCTGGTCCACAGTCAGTGAAGACACCTGGGAAAGTCCCCACTCCCTTTGGGACCTCCGTGCTGTCCCCAACACCTCTCATGTGCATTCCTGTATCTCAGCTCTGTGGACCAAACCTTCCGTGTTGACTCCATTATCTGAAGACTCCTGTGGTCATCTCATATCTAAGTCTCCTTTCCCCCCTGAGGTCTCCGCCCCATCCAGAAGCCTCTCAGCCCCTTGCGATGGGCTCCCAGGCTATGCTGCATCCTGTCTCCCAGGTCTTGCTTTGACTGACGTCCAGCCTGCAGCAGCCTTTGCCCTGGTCTGGCTCAGGAAAGCTCTTCCCTGTCCGCGATGCTCAGTCCTTCTGCTCGGACCTTCCTCTTACATGGAACATCGTGCGGTGCCCTGAGACTCAACAGGCAGGCTGTCCCAGCATTCCTACACCAGCCACTGTCTTAGTTACTTTTCTCATCGCTGGGACAAAATACCCAACACCCACAAACTAAGAGAGGAAAGGTTCACTGTGGCTCAGTTTGTAGAAGTTTCTGTCCATAGCTGTCTAGTTCAAGGGCAGGGTAGCACAGCAGAAGGGCATCACGGAGGAGAAACAGTCCATGGCAGAGCAGACAGGAGGCAGCAGTAGCAGCCTGTCTTCTTTCTGTGCCTTTACAGTCCTTCTAGGCTACAAGTGTATTGACTGGTGCGGCCCATACCCAGAGTGGGGTTTCCATTTTCCACATTTAATCCCAGTATCTCACCCGTACTCCACATTCATGCACCCTAATCCAGCCACCTTTGAAAGTCCCCATCTCTGATCGCCTAAGGCTTTGGGGGAACATCTCAATGCACATCAAAGCAGTCGTGTCTTTACTTAACAAAGATGCACCAATGACCAAGCACATCCCAAGCCTTGTGCTACAAATAGAACAGTGACCAAGCTACCATCCTACCCTGTAAATCTTGGGGATACAGATAATGCAATAAAAGCATAAAATAGACAAGCAAATAGCACCAGAAACACTAAGTTGCAGAGGAAAAGGAGCTCACAACCACATGCTATTCGTGTGAAGATGTTTTAGCTGGAGCTTCAGGGATGGTGCCTGTAGAGGTGGCAGCTAGCTGAGACATGGAGGAAGAAGAGGTGCCAGCCACACACACAAAAAAAATTCCCAGGCAGAGGGAAGAGCATGCATAAAACTCCCAAGATGTGGTAGATTCTAAAAACACAGGGAAGCCATGCATGAGGGAGCTTGGCAAGGGAGATGGGCAGAGGGGTGAGGCGGTGAGCTAGAACAAGCCCAGCCAGGGGGCTTCTGGGCCAGAAAAGATGTTTGCATCCTTGCCTGAGGTGATACCAAGCCTGGCCTGACTGTTCGCTGCAGAGGAAGTGTAGCCCACACAGCAACACCTGCCCGATTCCAGGAGAGGGGATGGTTTTCATCCAGGAGAGCTTCGTATCTAGCCCATGCCCTGTCCCCAGGAAGACCTTGTGGCCCACTCCCCTGGACAGCTGCTGAATGATTATCGTCACCCTGCCAAGGATGTGTCAAGTGCATTTGTTGCTGTGGTTTCTCACAGCATTGGTCAGGCACTGGCTTCTGAAGAAGTAAGAATGTCTATTAGCTGATCTGTCATGGCTTTGAATCTTGAGATCCAGACTATCTCCTGTTCCGACCTCCATCCTCGCCCTCCACAAAGCGTCCACCTCTGGCCTTGGCCTGGGGATGCTGGTGAGGTTATAGCCCCCTGCAGCATCCTGGGAGAGGGGGAGTTGGAAAAAACAGAGAGCATTGTGTACTTTGTCCCCTCTCCCTCCCTGACTTTTTAAGGAGTGGCATTTTGGAACCATCCAGAGATTTTCAGCATCAAAGGTGTATTGTCTCACAGTCTCAGAGGCCAGTCTAAAATCAGCTTCACGGAGCTGACGTGAGGGTGTTAGCAGGGCCATGTGCCTTTCAAGGTTCTAAAGGAGAATTTGCCCCTTGCCTCTCCTGGTTTCTCATGGCTGCCAGCATCCCTTGGACCATGGCCACTTCGCTCCAACCTCCAAGGTCACGTTGCCTTCTCTTCTACCTGTTTTAAATCTCCCTCTGCCTTCCTCTTACAAGAAAACTTGCAACCACACTTCAGGTCCACCTGGATCATCAAGGACAATCCCTGTTGCAAAATCCTTTCATTCAATCCTGTCCATAGAGCCTCTATAAATAACAGTCACAGGTTCCACAAATCAGGACATGAATATCTTCTTTTCACACCTATTTTTGGAGGGGGAGATCATTCAGCCCACCACAGCCCCTTTCACTTTTTATGCTCACCACACGCAAGCTGGAAAAGATGTGAGCAGTGGAGGCTGGGTCCCCAGATCCCTGGCTTCCGGCTGTGTGGTGTGTGCCCTGGGCACATGGCTAATCACTTGGAGCTTCATTTCTGTTGTCTGAGAAGTGGGGCTGATAGCAGCAGTGACCTCATAGGACTGAGAAGAAGATTCTATTAGGGTTCTGGTCTGCAAAAGGTGCTGATCACATCCTGGTTCCCTTCTCCTCCTTCTATGCTGTGACCATCTAGAGAAGATTTTCAGCATCAGGGCTGCTGAGCAGCTGCCAGCTCTGTAATTTTGAAGACATGGTGTTAATTGTTTCCATCTGTCTGCTGAGACTGAGGTGCTATAAACATCCCATTTTCAACCTTAGCAAAATGCTTCAAATATCTCGGTGTCCCCAGAATAGACACCCCAGGGAGGACCTGGGCAAGGACATTGGGTTCCCAAGGACCCCATGCTCCCAGAACCTGACCAGTCCCATCCTCCCTCCTCTGTTTGTTCCTGTATCTCTCTCCTTTCCTCCTCCTGTGACAGTCACCCACATCCGGACCTGAGCAAGGCTTCCTAGAAGACAACTGTGTCATTCCACAGGGAGGAAGATGCTCTTCTGCTCATGGGAGACCTGTGTAATGGACTAAAGGTATCAGAGCCCTTCCTTTCCAGAACCTTCCAAGTGACCATCTCAGACCTGCCCTCCCGCATCTCCGCATGGTCCCTTCTTGCCCTAAACCCTGCCCCTGCCACCACGTGAACACCACGGTGCAACGTGAAGCACAGACACTCTGGAAACCCTGCATTTCCATCCTCGGAGTGGTGAGGACAGTTTTCCCTTGATGTGGTGGGTGCGAGGAACAGAACAAGCTGGTGTCAGAAAGGCAACTGTGCCATCTGCCTTTTCTCACAGCCCCATGGCAGATGGAGCCAGCGTTTGCAGAGGAGCAGCATGAAGAAACTTCTCGGGGGGTTACAGAAGCCATTCACTTCCCCACCATCTTTATTTACCATTTTTCCCAGTATTTGCTACATCTCTACCTCACTTGGACTATTGTGATGGGATTTTATTTGCATGCATTTATTTTAAAAGGAAACCATGTATTACTATAATCATTGGGAAATTAGTATCATTAGACATAAATAGAGGGTAATTATAACCATTCTTTAAAATTACTGAATTCTTGCCAGATAATATTGCCTTCTGGAGACTCAAGTCTGAGAGCTGATCTTTCCTTATGAAAAGGGAAATTTGTTTGAGAGATGGGAAAAGTCTATGGCTCTGAACAGGGTCTCTCCTTAGTAGTCTCTGGAACAAGTGTAACTAAAATGCGAAAACATAACTC
The DNA here is from genome assembly GCA_004027295.1 of Dolichotis patagonum. Taxonomy (NCBI): domain Eukaryota; kingdom Metazoa; phylum Chordata; class Mammalia; order Rodentia; family Caviidae; genus Dolichotis; species Dolichotis patagonum. The sequence goes on from PVJX010001513.1 coordinate 58,259, forward strand.
AGTGTTCCACCTGTGTCCCATGATCCTGCCTGCCATGTGGGCGACACCATATCAGGCTTTTTGGGGAGTGTTTTTTGTTGTTGGTTTGGCTTGGTTTTTGCTTTACTGAGACAGGGTCTTGCTGCGTAGTTCAGGCTGGGCTGGAATTCACTGTGTACCCCAGGCTGGCCGCAAACTCACAGCAGTCCTCCTGCCTCAGTCTCCTGAGTACTGGAATTAAAGGTGTGCACCACCGCACCCCGCTTTTTCAGCCTTCATGAGGCTCTGGGACTAGTGATAGTGCAGCCCTTCTTCAGTGTAGGTTAGTAGAATTCTTACCAAAAACGATGCTTCAGAGTAAGTGTGAGGAAAGACTTTATGACTTAAAGTTGTCATAGACTTGTATGAATCCTTTTAAAAAAACAAACAAACAAACAAACAAAAAGCCTCTAAAATAGGCAAGGCAAAAGTGGTCCCACAACCGGTTGGGGGAAACTGAGGATTTAACTGATGCTACACGTCATAAGATCACGTGGCTCGTAAAGGCCATTCAAGTTTCTAAAGGAGGCGAGGATGGAGCTGGGGGCCACGGGGCCAACTCAAGATGCAGGTGCTGAGTTAGCACTCAGTTTTTCAAAGCTGTGAATTTAGAAAGCAGCATTGTCTGGAGCCTTTGGAGTCAGCTTTAAAATATTACAATGCTCCAGTGGTCTGGCGGCTTACCTATGAAGAGTTATTTGAGCATGATATGTGATTACTGTTCAGCTAATTCATAGTTCACCTGTCGGGAATCTCCAGAGAAGAGCCAGGCGTGGAGTATTTAAGACAGAGTTTCTAGGGAAATTGCAAGACAGCAGGAGAGGGGAAACAAGCACAGCAGAAGAAAACAAAGCCTCAGGAACCTGCTGTGTTAGTGAGAAAAGGTGTGGCAAGAAAACACAATCACTGTGGGTGGGTGTGTGTGTGTGCATGTGTGCATGAGGCCTGGATTTATTATGAGGAACTGGCTGTCATGATGTAGATCTAGGATGTTCCCCCAAACCTTCATGTGTCCAGAGATGGTACTTTTGTGAGGTAATTAGGTCATGCAGATACCACGCTCGTCAGTGGATCAACCCACTGACAAATCGGTAGCTGAATGTGCCATTGGGAGGTGGAACCTGGTTGGAAGAGGAAGGCGAGGGGGGAGGCCTGGAAGGAAGCCTCTTCCCATCCAGCCCCTCCATTTGCTCTCTGCTTCCTGGCTGCCATGATGTAAGCAGCTTTCCTCCGCCAGACCCTCCCACCATGTCCTTTCAGTTTTGGAGCCAGCTGACCACAGACTGAAAATGTGACTCAAAATAAACCTCTCTCTAAGTCATGGGGGCAGGTTTTGTGTTCCAGCCATGTGAAGGGAACTATGACACTGGCAAATGCAATCATCAAGGCTCAGAAACCCCACAAACTTCCTTCTACAAACTAGATGCCCAGGAAACCTGGTGCTGTGATTCATTGCAAGCCCAAGGGCCAAACAACCTGGGGAGTTGACACATAAATGCCAGTCTGAGGGCTCAAAAATATAAGATGAGATGTTCTAGCTCCAGCCGTCAGTAGGATGAAATCCGTTCTCTGCCTTTCACTGTGTTCAGACCCTCCATTAACGGATGATGCCTACACTGGGGAGCCCATCCATTTTCTGAGTCGACTGATTCAAACACTAATCTCATCAAGAAGCACCATCCAAACAATTGCCCAAATGATGGTTAATTTGGGTGCTCCATGGCTCAGTCCAGCTGACATATAAAGTTAACTACCACACTTACAGCTACGGCAAACAGGAAACATGGCATGACTTCTAGCTAGACAATCATAAATACTTATACTATTTATCTCCATTCCTATGACCAAGTATATTATGTCCAGCTTTCAGTGAAAATTTATAAGTCATGCATAATGCAAGAAAAAGCATAGTGTAACACAACAAAGCAAGTGATAGAACTAAATTCAGAAATCTTGGAATTGTCATTCCAGCAATATAAAATAGCTATTACAAATAAATAAATAAAATAACTGTGACTATTATGCTAAGGGAAAGTGGACTTTCCCTAATATGTAAGAATAGATGGTCAATTTAAAAAGAAACATAGAAATTCTAAAACATAAAGTCACGAGACATTAGAAATCAACAGCATTGTGAGAGAAATGAAGAATACCTGTGATGGGCACAGCAGGGTTCAGGACACTTTTGAGGAAGAAGCAACAACCTTGAAGATGTATCCAAGAAATAAAGCACAATACAAAAGGTCTAACATATGTATAATGGGCAACCTAGAAACAGTAACAAAACAGAAGAAAAATATTGATGTAACAAAAGCTAAGGATTTTAAACAATAATAACAAACACCAGTCACAAATCCAGGAAGCTCACAAAACACTAATCAGAATAAATACCAACACAACAACAATAAACACTTAGGCATATCATACTCAGAGTACTGGAAACAAAACAATAAATCATGAAAATAGAGAAAAATCACAACTTATGTATAGGGAAAAATGGGTAGGAATCATGGTGGATTTCCCTTCACAAATTGGTCAAATAAGAAAAACAGTGGAGTGAGAAATCTAAAGTGTTAAAATAAAAAATTCTAGAATTCTGTCTCCAGAAAATTACCTTTTAATAATGAAGGCAAGGGACTGGGGATTTAGCTCAGTGGTATAGTACCTGCCAGGCAAAGCATGAGGTCATGAGTTCAATCCCCAGTACCAAAAAAGAAAAAAAAAAAAACTCCAAAAGAATGAAGGCAAATACTCTCTAAACAAATAAAAATGGGAAATTTATCACCAGTAGTCTTGCACTGCAAGATATGTTTTTAGAGAAAAGGAAAAGGATAGAGGCCAGCATTTCAAATCTTAAACCTATAATTTCCCTTTTTTAACTGATCTTAAAGATGATTGTTTGTTCAAATGGAGAGCGATCACAACAATAGATTGGTGACATACTTGATGCATGAGTGAAGTGAATGGCAGCCAGGGCAAGCACACGATGGGAGAGAGACTGAGATCACCACGTAAGAATTACCTCACTCGTGTGCTATTCGCAACTGGATTGAGGTTAATTGTAATGTGTACTGCAAACTCTAAGGCAACAACTACAAACACTCTCGGGGGAAAAAATACAACCCATATGTTCATACAGGGGGAAGAAATGGAACCATATAAAATGTTTGATTGCCACTAATAAGACATAAAAGTAGAATATTTGAAAAAAACAAGCATGACAATTGGAAAACAGTTACAAATGTTGTGTCCATTCATCCAACTATGTCAATTATCACTTCAAATATAAATGATCTAATTAAAACATAGAAATTAACAATGTGGATTGGAAAAACAAAACCTAACTATGTTGAATATAAGAAACTCATTCCAAATAGGAAGGCACAGGTAGATTAAATTAAATGAATGGGTTAAAAATAAATTTTAAAAATAAGTAAATAGATAGAGGAAAAAGTGTCATGCTAACCCGAAGACAAAGAAAGCTGGGACTGGACATGATAGCACATGTCTATGGCCTGGGCTACATTCCAAAACCTTGTCTCAAAAAATACAATGAGAAAAGAAAAGCTCGAGTAATTATCTTAATTTTAGATGAAGCAAACTTCAGAATAAGGAGAACTCTAAGGAATGAAGAGGGACTGAACACAATGACAGAGGGTCAATACTCCAACAAGACACAAAAGCCAATGTGTGATATGAAGGTACCTAACAACAGTGCAAGTACACAAGGGAGGTTCAATGTTCAAAAAGGCTAGTAATATAACCAACCATTTTCACAGCCTAAAGAAAAAAAATTATATGATTATATCCATTGATACAGAAAAGGCATTTGACAAAACCCAGCAGCCATTCATCTTTTTTTAGAAAAAAAATCTCAGTTAATCAGGATAGAGAAAAACCTTTTCAAATTGATTTTTAAAAACCTAGAGCCAGTATCTTATCCAGCAGTGAGAAACTATATGTATTCTAGCTAAGATCAGGAGGAAAACTAGGATGTCCCGTTTTACCACTCCTCTTCAACACTGTACAGGAATTCCTAGCTACATAATAAGGCAAAAAAAGAAATTAAAGGTATGCAGATTGAGATAAAATGATAAAACTATCTCAGTCCAGTGGCAATACAAATGTCACTATTAAAAAATCTCAAAGACTCAACAAAAAAATTGACAGTAATAAATGATTATATAAGCATTGTATAACACAAAAAGTGAATGTACGAAACACAGTAGATTTAATTTTTAATTAATGCCATCAGGACAACTGGTGTTTAAAATTGGAAATACAATATAGATGGTTACATTAGCACCAAAAAGTTAAGAAGCAGTGAGGAAGAAATCTAACAAAATATGTACAAGTTTCTTTTGACAAAGAAAAAAAATATGAAATTCTGATGAAAGAAACTGTTAAAATCTAAATAAAGGGAGAGTTATTTCAGGTTCATAGAAAGATTCAATGTTGATGTGAAATCTTCCCAATTCAATCTGCAGATTTAATCGGATCCAAATCAAAGTCTAAAATATCCATGAGGTATGATTTTTAAAAAATGGTGAATGTTTAAATTTTTAAAAAATTTTATAGTAAAAGACACATCGCCATCAACCCCCACCAAAATACACCCTCCTGTCTTCAAACATACTTGTCCATCAGTCTTGCCACCCTGAAACAATTCCGGAAGTCCTCTTTTGTGAGTGTCTTCTTAAGGTATGGCCCAAAATACGGAGCTGTCCAACAGAAAGGCAGCTTATGAAAACATCGCAGTGTGTCTTCACCCTCCTTATTCACTGGGTCTGACACTGTGTGACTTCGGGCTCTTCCCCAAAGTCAAAACGACCATGAAAGGGAGATGTTTTGAATGAGGTTAGGAAACTATGACAGCAACAACAAAAGACGCTTACGAAAGAGAACTTCCAGATCTGCTCCAGAAAGAGTTACAAATGATAGGAGAAATACAGGAGCCTCCTGGGAGGAAGGGTTCATGATGTCTTTTACCATAATGAGGTTTTTGTTTGTTTTGGTACCTGGGATCGAACGTATGACCTCGTGTTTGCCAGCAGGCGCTTATGCCACTAAACTAAATCCCCGGCCCCATATAATGAGTTTTTAAAGATGTTAAATATTCACCATACTTTTCAGTTATACCTTATACTTAGTGGTTATTGACGACTGATTCTAAAGTTTATATGAAAAGGAAAAAACAGAATGGACAACATAATAATGAAACAGAGAAACAGGGTTAGCAGACAGCCACTATCCACCTGCAAGGGCCACAAGCAAAGGCAGTATTCGAGACAGTACAGCCCTGCTGAAAGAACGGGTAGACTGAAGGAGGAGGACAGGAAACCCGGAGTAGGCCAGTATAAATACGCGTTAACTGACCTCTGACTGAAGAACAAAGATGATAAACTTAGAGAGTCTTTTCAACACAAGGCCAGAAAAGGCTGCTGAGACACCTGTCCCCACCCGTGGTGACCTGCTTAGCATGGTTCTAAGTCATCAGAGACCATACTCAAACCCCCGGCTTCTGCCGCCCCCTAGGGATAACGATTCTCCTTGGCCTCCCCACTGGGGTCGTGTCAGGGTTGACAGGGAATTTTGCTACCATGCAGGGTGACAAGGATACCCCAGAGCAGTAACAAGGTACCCTGGCCTCCTAGCAAGGCGGGTATCAGCAGAGGACCGGTGGCAGGCAAGGCACTCACTCTGTGCAGCAGCAATGTGGCCTGGAGGGGCTGAGCGGAGAACTCAGCCTTGTGCCTTTACCTGGAAGTCAGTAGGTGGCCAGTCTTCCCCCACCAGGGCAGTGCCAAGTGACCTCCACCAGGAGGAAGGATTGCGGAAACCCCAAGGTTCATCACACAATGCCCAAATATCTGGGGCTTGATAGATATCAATCTTCACATGAAGGACCAGGAAAATCTCAACTTGAGTAAGAAAAAAAAGTCCAACAGATGCCAACGCTGAGGTGACCCAGCTGTTAGAATTAACCAACAGGGATTTGAATGAGCAATTACAAACACAATGAAAATAGAGGGTCTCAGCAAAGACACAGAAAGTCTCAGCTGAGAAATGCAGACAATCAAATGGATATTTTTGGACTGAAAAATACAATGAAAGAATTAAAATCTCACTGGGTAGACTCAATAGCAGAATGAAGAAGACTGGAGGATGAAATGACAGATTGAAAATAGAACAATAGAAATTACCCAATCTGAACAACAGACAGCAAAAGACATTTTGTGGGCCAAAAAGATCATGTCAAGGAAGAAACAAATACAATCCACAGAATGGCAAAAAACACAGATCCTCTAAATAATAAGTCAAATGTCTAGAAGAAATGAATAACTTACAATTTAGCAACAAGAACAGAGACAACTCAATTTTAAAATGGGTGAAGGGCTCGCTTAGGCCCTTTTTCTCCAAAAGTCATATGTGAATGTTCGGAGAAGCATCCCCAGTTGATACGCGAATATGTGGTGTAGCCATCCAATGGGACATCATTCAGCCATATAAATAAATAAATAAAAGGGGTCCTAACACTTCCTGCAACCAGGCTTAACTCGGAAAACCTGCATGCAAAGGCTCATGTTTTGGGTATAGCAGTTACTCTCCTTGTAATAGGCAAAAATGGTTGACAGTCCAAATGTCCTTCTGGTGAACGGTAGTTTCTACAAGTTGTAGTACATCTGTACCACGGAGCGGAGCTTAACCTGCAAACCAGCTGTGGATACCTACAGCACTTTGGATGGCTCTTAGGGCCTTACACGGACTGACAAAGCCAATCCTCAGTGTTCACATGCTGTGAGATTCTTCAGACAGAGGGCAGGCCGGGAGAGAGGCATCATAAAATGGTAGCAAGGGGAGCTCTCTGTGGCAACGGCACAGTTCCACGCCTTGGCTACGTCAGTCTGCCTGTGTGTTACACTGGCAGAAGCCTGACACCAGAGTCAGACTTCTGGGCTGGACACTGTACCATCCTCAAAGGTAAGACTCAATGGCTTGGGAAAACTGGGAGAAGAGTTCAAGGGATTCCTCTGCACGCCTTCACAACTTCCCACTAACCTGTATGTGAACGTGAAATGTAAAAGAAAATAAGCAACTGGCTGGAAGAGAGCACGTACACCCAGTGCCCAAAGCGCTATTACTTATGCACCAGTGGTGGTGGGGGGGGCTTACTCTGTTATTTAAAAGTTAGGAAATAGCTAGAGGACAAAATTGCAACTTGCCAGTGTATACTTGAGGTGACTTAGTATGTGTCTAGAAAATCAAGGAACGCAAATTACAACTGAGAACTTATCAGATCATCCAAAATAGCCAATAGCAAGGCAGAGGCTGAGGGTCAGTTAGTTCCTCTGACAATTTCCACTAATGTGGTAGTTAAGCTAGGCTGGACTTCTTAGGGTCGCCTGTTAAAACCGAAAGCACACCCTGTCCCCGCCCTCAGCGATGTCACCTTACCCCTCCTAGGGACACGGGAAGCAGCAAACAGCTATCTCCAGACAGAGGCTGCAGGTGCGGCAGTGCCCAGCAGCAGGGAAGGTGGGTCCTGAAGGTGATTCCGGGCGGATCCACGTCCCCTCTTCCAGCGAAAACAATCATCTGCAGCAACAGCAGATGGACAGACGGACAAAACCCTGGCTGAGAGGGACCGGACAAGGCAATCGATTCTCACCCCTCACCAACCCCGAGGACTCACGGCTGCTTTCTAGGGGTGAAGTAGTTTCATTCAATCAAATGTATCCACCCTTGCAGGCAATTAGAAATAAGATCAGAGAGGCTGGACATGGTTCATGCCTGAAATCCCAGCACCTGGGAAGCTGAGGTAGGAAGATTGCTGTGAGTTGGAGGCCAGCAAGGGCTACAAAGTGAGTTCTAAGCCAGCCTGAATTGTCTAGTGAAGCCCTATCTCAAAAAGACCAAAAGAAAAGAAAAGAAAAGAAAAGAAAAGAAAAGAAAAGAAAGAAAAGAAAAGAAGAAAGACAGGAAGAGATGCCTTCACTGTACCATACTTAGCTGATTCAAGAGGGCTTACTTTGACTCAGGCAGGATACTCGGGGCCTCTGAGGGGGTGGGGCGGAGAACTTCCCAGCTCCCCATCCCACAGGCTTTAGGGCAACAGCCCTGTGCCTGGCTCCCCTTGAGGGCTTTGTTCACTGGTATCCCTATGAGTCCTGAGTGGGGAAGCTGCTTCCCACTGTGACATCTACCACATACACTGCAGGAAGAGAGTCAGAGGAGACAGGGGACAAAGGTCAAGCTGAAAGTGACTATTTCTGTCCAAAGGGGGGGGTCCCCAGTGCTGTTGGATAAGTGAGAAAGTGAGACTCAGGAAATGTCACAAAAGAAATGCAATTTATTTAAAGAATATAGACAACTGTCCTCCATGCCACAAAACCGAAGAGGTACCATCATGGGAACAGGGAAACCATCACGAGCCCAGGGGCCCCCCACCCTCTGTCACCTGCTCGCTCCTCTAGGAATTTAGGCTAAGAATGTAAGCCAATAGCAAGGCAGAGGCTGAGGGTGCCCAAAGACGTCATCTGTGGCACTGCTTGCGGCATGAATAAATGACAAGCCAGCTACTGGTGCTCCCTGAGTCCCTTCTGCCCTGGGGTCCCTGTGCTCTGAAGTTACCGGCCGCCAGCCCATCACCTCCACGGCTCTGCCCCAAGCTCACACCTCCCGCCCTCTTGTGTCCCCAGCCACCTCTTAGATGTCCTCAATGGATGCTCAAGAGCAGAAGCACCCTTTCTCCTCTTCCTCCTTCCTCTCCTTTTCCTCCTCCAGTTCCTCCACCCGCTGCCCCATTCCAATGCACAGCACTCCCATTGCCATGGTTGGAATGTGTCCCCGCTAAACTCGTGTCACACATGGATTCCCGACCCAACAGTACTGGAAGGAGGGGCCTTGGGGAGGCAATGGAGTTACCCAGTGTTTGCCTTTCTGGATTGGATTGGGTGTCCTTCAAATGTTTCACGGAGCGACTTTGCATTCTTGCCCTTTTACCTTCTGTTATAGGAGGATACAATGTTTGTCCCCTCCAGGGCACACAGCATTCAAGGTGCCACCGTGGAAGCAGAGACTACACCATCATCAGACATTCAGTCTACTGGTCCCTAAATCCTAGTCTGCCCAGCCTCCAGAACTGTGCAGAAAAAAAAAATCTTTTCTTCTTCATAAATCGCCTGCCCTCAAGTACTCCATGATAGTAGCACAATTAGAATCAGAGATCACCTCCCTAGCCACTCTAGCCAGACTTGCAGACATTGTTCTTGTCTCCTTTCTGCCCTCAAATCCCCAAGTACCTCCAAAATCTCTCCAAAATCCATCTGCTTCTCTCCAGGAGCACCACCCTACCCCTTGCTACTGCCCTGACCCAAGCCACTGTGTCCCTCCCCAAATGGTCACTACTGTCCCTCCCAAATGGTTTCTCCCAATACAGTCTTGCCACTGCCCCAATCTGTTCCCAACCCGCAGAGTCCTCTTCCTACATCGCAATCCCGTCTTGTTTTTCCTCCATGTTCAAACCTTCAGTGGCTTCCTGTTCCACACAGGGCTAGCACAGACCCACGTTCCCGGCAAAGCCTGGCTGCCCCTCCAGACGGCCCTCCAGCCACCTCCCTGCCCCCCGACCCTTCCCCTGTTTCTCTCCTCCCTCCTCCATGACTCCACCTGTCCCTGTCAGCTGCATGATTGGACAAATCAGTGAGCCCATCCAGAGCTGCCTGCACTCTGTGGACAAGCTCCATTCAGAAATGGTACTGAGGCAAGACAGACACAACATTCCTGGGACATTCTGAAACGTCCAGCGCATTTCCTACCTGGCACATTCTCCTTCACACCTCAGTCATCTGTGGAAGCCTGAACTCTGGCAACTTGGTCTTGAAATCTTGCCATTTAGCTGGCATCAGCTAACCCTCCCATCCCCCACAACTGCTTCCCAGCTCCCAGACACCTCCTTCCTGCTTTGATCCACCACCTACACTGCTTCCAGCAGCGCCAAGCTACTGCAAGCCCCTTAACTCAGGATGCACAAGAATAAAGAGGTCTGTGGCCAAGGCAAGGAAAGGGAGTGGACAATTCACAGGACAGTTGCACAGCAACCAGAGCAAAAGGAAGGCCAGGGGGAAGAGGGAAGGCATCAGGCTTGGGAGGAAGGCAGCTGAACACCAGCCAGACGCCTCAGGGCCCCAGGAACCCAGCAGGGAGGCGGGAGTAGCCCCTCAGAATGGCGGAGGTCAGAGTGGGCTCACTGTGACTCACCTGGCGCAAATTACGGGTCCCCTTTGTACCGTGAGTCACCGTGTCTGCCCACGGCAGTTTCTCAACAGGTGTTATTAACATGGGGAGTGTGGAGAGGGCAGAGGTCAAAGTAGGTACAGACTTGCTCTTCCTTTGGCGGCCTCCTTTCTTATCAAACGCCCACACTCACACGTGGGCCAAACTGTCTGCTACTCCCAGAACACTTACTCATGCCACTAGGCCTTTGGGCCTGCTTTTCTCTGCCTAGGATGCCTTTCCCGATCTTATCTCCTATCTCCTACTAGATCAAACATCCCGTCTCCCAGAAGCCCTTGCCACTGCTACTGTAGCACTCTCCACCACAACTTGTCCTGCACATGCCCTTCCTGTCCCCTGCACCCTGGAGGGTCCCGTGGACAGGGAGAGGTGCTCCTGGAACCCAGCACCTGGCTTGACACCCAAGACGGACCTACTAAGTGTGTGCTTGGTTAGCGACCTAGTAGGCTGGTTTGGCCGATACTCAAACCCAGTTTTCCTCTGAATTCAACTGCTGCTTTTAAAAGTATATTATTTAAACTTGAAAAACTTGCTTGAGTTTTTTCTTTCCTGTAAACATACATATGTAAACAGGTGACTCACTGATTTTTTTTCTTTTTTTTTTAAAATGTTGTCTGGAAGTCCGCTAGACATGGTCTGAGATTTTTGAATTAAATCCCTGATATGCTTCAAGCAAGAAGTGGATACTCCTTCAATAGCTTGAAAAATAGTGACAGCTGTCACTTATTAAGCAAGTCTTAGGGTCCAGACCCATGCTAAGTGCTTACACCTATCACCCATGTGCCGTCAACAGTGCGGTAATGTGTAAAATGTGCCCCCGTTTTACAGATGAGGAGTCTCAAAAAAGTTAAGGCCATGTGTGAATTTTCACAGGTGCTGCAATTCAGAGCAGGGATTCAAAAAAAAGTTGCTCCGGCTCTTCAGTCTGTGTTGTCTCCCCTGAGTCCATCCTGCTCTGCTTAAAAAGCAGACACCAAGTCCACCAGTCGCTTCCTGCGGCCTGGAACAATTGAGACTCAGTGACCCTCAAAGTGGCCCTAACGCAGGGCTCTCCCAGCTGCATTACCTTGATTCCCCAGACCCTGACCCGGTAAGGGACCTGCCCGCTCCTTGACCCAGAGTTACAGGAGAAAGAGAACCACACCCAGGGTACCTGCTTCCTGCGTCAAAGGCTGCATCCCAAAGCCTCCGGAACCTCTAGTCCTTCCCTATGGCCCAGGTCTCCAGGGCTGAGACTGCCGGCTGTGTGGCCACTGCCCGGTTGCTGTGCCTTTGTTTACTGCTTGTCACTAGGCACTCAGCTGCCCAGCAAGTGAGTCAACAAGGCCCCTTCGCCTTCCTGCTCTCGCTGCCCTCAGGCCGACCCCGTGCTCTGCGTGGTCGGCAGCGCAGCACCCAGCAACCTGCATCCTCTGAGCCCGCGGCCTGCAAGGGAGCCCAGCCTGTAAGAGCTCAATCGGATTAGGTGCCACTGGAGCCAGTGGGAGGGCGGCTCAGCGGGGCTTCTACACTGACGTCACTTTATCTCCTGCTCCAATAGAGAAGAGCCCTGCCAGGGGCAGCAGCAGGCCCAGAGCTGGGGTTTCCTTTCGGTAGAGTCCCCCCAGCTCCCCACCCCCATGCCCAGACCAGTATCAGACTTGGGATTTGGACCTGGGAGGACCAGAACCACGGGCGTTTGTAAGGAGGAGTGGAGGACCTCAAGCTGCCCTGGAAGGTAAGGGGACTGCGGTCTAAGAAGGAGGAAGGGGCCCTCATACTCTTTGATTCTGGAGGTCAGAAAGGAACCAGCAGAAGCAGGGACAGCAAGAAAAGTTCAAAGCTCTGTAGAGGTAGCAGCACAGGAACAAACCTTTTGAGCCCTTTCAACAAATGACAGGGACAAAACGGAAGAATTTTTAAAAAGAAAATAAGAATTTCCACTTGCTCCAAAACTAAAATTCAAAAATTGGTGAAACCCAGCACTGGTGAGAGCATGGTTAATGGGCATATTCTTGTATGCTGGTCCTAAGGGGATCCATTAATGCAGTCTCCCTGCAAGGGATTTGGTAATGGTCACTGGAATTGTAAATGCACGCATCCTTTGCAAACCCAACTGCTAGGAAGGAACCCAGTGGATGTTCTTTCCAAAGTTCATGCAAGCGTCTGGAAAAGGATGGTTCATTGCAGCATATTTTACAGTAGCAAAACCCTTTGTCCTGAAGACCTGCCCAGGACCTAGTGAGTGTCTCTGTGGCAGAGGAGGGGCATTTGCAAGTATTCAGCATGTCCCCAAATTATGTTTATTCAAGAATTTATTCAAGCCAACCACACACAGCTGAAGAAAGCAAGTCTCAGAAGAAGAAAGTGAATTTCTGTAGTCCCACGGCAGGCTCCTGTTAGAATGAATACACAGCAACACCCAAAGTCACCAACCCTCCAGGTGAATGCAGGCTGCTTAAGGCCATCATCTCTCCCCTTTTGGTTGGGAATATCAGTACCCAGCAGCAACTCCACTCTGCTCATATCTCATAAATCAAATTAAAGCAAAGCAAACTTCCTGCTTCAATACTGAAATTTTTGGGTTTATATATTTTTTTTAGTTCAGCTGCTTTGCTTTTGGAAAATTTGTTTATTCATAGTTATGTAGAGTTCTTGGAAGTAGAGTATATAATCTGGTGGAATTCAATAATACTAAAACCAACTGCCAGTTATGCCCTTGAATTAGTCAGTGTTGTGTAGGGAAAGAGAACAAACTAGACATGAATAGATAGATAGATAGATAGATAGATAAAATAGATAGTGTTATGGTTTGGGTCTGCATGAACCCCCCAAAGCCTCATGCAGTCATGGAGGCAGGCAGACTTCTAAAATTTGTGAATGACTTAAGGTCCAATTATGGGTGTGAGTATTACACCCAAGTGGGCGTGGCCTACATAAAACATAAGGGACAGAAAGAGTCTTCTCTCCATGTTCCTCCCCTTTTGCTCTTGTTGCTTGTTCTATTTTCTGCTACCATGAACTGTTGCCTTCTGCATGAGCCACTGTGCCTGGGAAACAGCTGATTATGGACTGAAACCTCCACACACTGTGAGCTCAATAAACCTTTCCTTATTTCATTTTGGGCATCAGGTATTTTGTCTCAGCAACCAGAGAAAAGTAGCCAAGACAGATGGATAGGTTTAAGTATAGCTGCAGATATGTACATAGATATGTGTGTGCAGGTAGATAGACGGAGGTGACAGATAAAGATGGGGTCGACTCCCATCATTATGAGTATGAAAAGTCCCGTGATCTCCCATCAGCAAGCTGAGGACACCAGACAGCAGGTGACATTCTTCCAGTCTGAATTCAGAAGCCTGAGGACCAGCAGGACCAACACTGTAAGACCTGGTGAAGGGGGAGGGGAGGTGAAGACCAATGTGTCATCTTAACAACTGACCAGAGAGAGGGGCAATTCTCCCTTCTTTTGCCTTTTTGTTCTATTGGGGCCTCCATGGATTGGATGATGGCCCTACAAAGGTTAGTAAGGACAGACTGCTTTCTCAGGCCACCCATTCAGATGTTAATTACACTGAGAAACACCCTCCCAAACACACTCAGGATAATGTTTAACAAAATGCCTGGGTATCCCATGGCTGAGTCACGTAGACAGAAGGTGAGTCATGGAGAGTCTGCTTCTTATCAAACGGCACCCATGCACATGCTGTATAAACCACACTTAGTGTTCAAATAAAGCCAATAACAAGGGCAGAATTCCGGCTAACACGAGTAAATATCCCGTGTCATCCAGACAACCCAAACTGTACCAAAGAGGAGGAAGTAAAACCCTCAAGTGAGGTTTACTCTTTCCATGGAGTTAAATATCATAGCTTAAATAGTAGGATGTGAACTCATGACACTGACATAGCATAGCATGTTACACAGCAGGGGAATCAGACAGGAGAGGAAACAAAGACACAGTCCCTGCTGGGCACTCAGGGGATTGCGTTCAAGATCTTGCATCACTACTTCCTCCCATTGCCCAGCCTGTATTCCCTCTGCTTTCAGAAAACCCCTCAGCTGGCCGAGGGGCTTCACTTGGTGGAATAACCTCAGTTTTCTTACTGAGAGGTCTCACTTCAGGTCCTACCTGAGTCGAGTGGCTGCGACTGTCCACTGACTATTCGAAGGGTGCAGTGACCCTGAGCATCGTCCGGAGGGATCTGCGGTGCTCACAGGCTTCCTCATCCCCGTGGTGGGACAGCAGTCCGGGTTCCCGCTGGTGGTCACGATCAACCACGCTCGCCAACAGCCATCGTTTCCTATTGATTCAGTGGCATGAGGAGCCTGACATGGGCCGGTGGCAGGACCACAGCACCCACAGTTCCCTGTCTAGTTTCTTCGTGCACCCAGCAACTCCCACGGCAGCCCCGGGAACTGCAGGAAAGGGCTGTGGAATGGGTTAAAGTTCTGGCCCAGAAAATGAAGGACGTCAAAGAAAAATGCCAGGCGCAGACTGCAAAAGGACAGAGGCTGTCTGCTCTGAAGGCTGCTCCCTCTGGTCCAGTGAAAAATAAGATTGTCTAAGAATAACAAGTCAGACAGAGAAAGAGAAGAGAGATTTCAGATATATTATTAGTTTGGGGAGTTTCTTGGTTGTTTGTTTTGTTTTGTTTTTACTCCTTTTTTTGGTGACAGGGTCTTGCTGTGTCACCTGTCAGGCTGTCACCTGACCTCTGTCACCTGTCATCTGTCAGGCTGACCTTGAACTGACTTGAACTAACTTTGTAGCCCAGGCAGACCTCAAGATTCTCCTGCCTCAGCCTCCCAAGTGCTGAGATTACAAGCATGGGCCACCATGCCCTGATAGATGTATTATTAGATGCTGCTTATAAAACAACCTTTAGATTTGATTTAAGAAACTGGAGTTGAGCCTCTATATCCATGTGTTCTATATGCACAGATTCAAGCAACTATCAATTTAAAAATATTTGGTAAAAATAAATTGCATCTGTATTGGACATATACAGATTTTTTTCCATGTCATTGTTCCTTGAGCAATAGAGTAACTATTTACATAGCATTTACATTGTATCAGGCTTTATAAGTAATCTGGATACAAGAGATAATATATGAAGCAGCAAAGAGGTGTGCAGATTATACGCAAATGCCATCCCATTTTACACAAGGAAGTTGAGCATCTGGGGTCCTGGAGTCAAACTCCATGGATACCTACATAAGATACTATCTTTAAGGGACCATGAGGGTCAAAGCTGCTTTCCAAACTTGAATGGTACACACAATGTCTAGGAATTTTAAGAGCACGATCACGGGGCATGGACACTGGCACTACACATGTGGGCAGTGTCCCGGGGGGCGGGGGGGTCCCACTGTGTGCTGTGGGCTCCTGCTAGAAACTGGCAGGAGGCTCCTGCGTTCAGTGAGCACCCTGGAAAGCACTAGGCTCATCTTCTCCAATCACAATGTCGGGACACAGAGCACAGGGTACACGGCTCTCGGGCAATAGGGCCTCCCCTGATATTGCTGCGGACATCCCCAGCTGAGGAGGGGGTCCCGTTCCCAGCGGGCAGGCATCGTGCACTGCTGCAGGCCTTTGGATTGCATTTTAATGTTCTCTTCCTGATCCAAGGACCCCTAGCCAGGAAGGCTGGAAGGTAATATTCCCTAGACACACTATGGAAGAATTGGCCGTATCTATTTGACAAAGACTGGTTCAGCGAGACTAGCAGGAAAGTGGAAGTGACTGGCTGGACCACTCACCCAAATGGTCTCTGATTCTGCTTTTCTGGAATGGGGTTTTGACCTGTGTCCCTCTCTTGGCCCTGGGAGAAAAAAGAGGTTGCCTAACCCTGAGGTTGAATACCTAGCATGCAAGTCTTCTGCCTGGGGCCATGACATTAAAAATGTTTGAGGGTTCCTGTGTTGTCATGGTACAGAGGGAAGGAGAAAAATTATGCTGATATTACCCAAGGATAGAATTCCAAATGTTCCCTGAATCCTTTAGCAAAAATTTTTATTTTTATTAGAGAAAATGTAGGACCATCACAACTAAAATGAAGGGGATCTTAGGTTTCAGAAACTCTTAGGTCCCTCTACAATACTGTTTCCTTCTGCAGGTATCTAGGAGGCTTGAGTGTTGCATTTCTCCATCTTTCCTCCCATAGGTCTCTCACCATGTGGTCTCTCCTCCCACACATACTTCTACCACAGTACCATCTGCCACGTCATGATGTGGCCAGAAAGCCCTGACCAGAGGCCAAACTAGTGGTGAAGTCTGATCTTACACTTTCAGCCTTCAAAACTGCCAGCTATAAAAAATCTCTCTTCTTTTTGTACATTCTCAGCCTCAGGTATTTTGTTACAGTAGTAGAAAACAGACTGAGACACCTCAGTCACAAAATAGGTGGAGATGTGGATGTGCTGTCTCAAGTGAAGATCTATTAGTCAATTAGACAATACTGAAAAGGGACCCCAGTCCACACAAAAGACTGATAGTAGGAATCAGGAAGGTGTGGTAAATACACAATTGCTATGGTTTGTGTTTAGATGTCCCTCCAAAGCCGCATGGTCATAGGTGGGGCTTTTTCAGAAGTGGCTGATGCTGGAACGGATTTACGGTCCAATGCTAGGATGAAGGGCACTAAGATTAAGCATGTGAGCACTACCTGCCCTAAGCAGCCTGGATAAGATATAAGGAATAGAAAGAGCTGCGATTATACCTTGTTACTGTGCTATCTTCTGCTACCATGAACTGTTTCTCCTCTCTGATGCCCGTCTGCTGTGTCGCCCTGCCTTGGCGCCAGAGATTATGGCCTGAAACCTCTACAAATTGTGAGCTAAATAAACCTTTCCCCCTTTAACTGTGGCTGTCAGGTACTTTGTCTCAGCAATGAGAAAAAGTAATTAACACTGAATTTGGTACTGGAGAAGTGGAGTCATGGCTGGGACTGTACCTGACTGTGTGGTTTAGGACCCTTTGGAACTGGCTTGTGGGAAAGGAAAGGATCAGGAAAGCTTTGGAGATGCTCTGAAAAAGTAGAGCGAGAGCCAGCTGTGGTGATGTACATGTGTAATCCCAGCACTCAGGAGGCTGAGGCAGGAGAACTGTCATAAATTCCAGGCCAGCCTGGGCTATAATAGTGAGCTCAAGACCAATTTGAACTATGTATAGCAAGATCTTGTCTCAAAAAACAAACAAAAAGTAGTGCTGGAATGCCTGAGGCTGTACTTTTGGGAGAGTCTGGTCGAAGCTCAGAAGACTAGAATGCTGATAGAAATGACGCCAGGTAACAACAAGGATTGGTGCAATGCTGGGATGGAGGGCCCTAGGATCAAGGGCGTGAGTGCTACCTGTCCTAAGAAGCCCGGAAAAACATAAAAGTTAGAAAACACCCTAGTCATCCCTTGTTGCTTTGCTACCTTCTGCCCACTACAAACTGTTCTCCTCTGCCATGCCAGCCTGGCTTGGAGCCAAATGATTACGAGCTGAAACCTTTAAGTACAATGAGCTAAATAAACCTTTTCTCTTTTGACTTTGGGTGTGGGGTATTTCGTCTCTATAACAAGAAAAGTAACTGACACAGCTATCTACAGATCACTCTTACACTTGGGTTATGAAAGAACTTTGTGTTACCTAGTTCCTTGCTTTGGCCTGTCTTGGACAACAAAGTGAAACCACCACTAAGAAACTGTTCTTGAACCAGCTTCAAGTGTCCTGCTCTTGGAAACTCAGCCATTCCTTTTCTTCCCTCCTTAACTATTTCTGCTCAGCAGTCACGCACAAGGCTCCATTTTTATCATTCAAGGTAGCCCACATTCTCTAGAAGAAATGAGTGGTCATTGCAATAATGTTATTGATACCAACTGAGATTCATCAAGTACAAGATACATACACACAAGTAATGGAAAAAATGTAGCCAAACTACGCTATGAGAATCGGGAGAAGTACTCACAGCAACACAAAGCAATCACCTGCTACCAACTGCAGTCATCTGGTTCTTCCAGTCAACCACAGCCTGCCTGGCCCCTCCTTCCCTTCACGCCCTCTGCCCCTCCCTGAAGACACCGCTGTCTGTCGTCCCCGCTGGGCAGTGAGGCTAACGGCTGCAGGGCTGGCCTCCACTGTTGAGGAGGCCACCGTCCGTTAGCTTAGGACCACGCTGTGTTTCATGGTCTCCGGCAGTTACAGTGAATCTAGGCGTCTGTATTCTACCCCCACCATGCGATCATCGCAGTGCGTCTCAATGCCCACGAGAGGGACCGTGCTGTGGTGTGTGGGGACCCGAGCAAAGTGGAAATAGGGGAGCCTGTGCAGAAAGCACGAAAAAGCTGTTATTAAAGACACCAAAATGTACAGCCTTCTCCTTCAAAATATCTTCTCGGTTCTCAAACTTAATGGGAGTGATAGTGACTCACAAGTAACAGCACAAATCTACAAATTCCAAAACGTATTTTTATGGCACGATTTTATGAACTATGATGAACAGTAATAGTTTATGAATATGGTGTTTTGATTAATCATGATATTTTTCTGGTTTATTTTTCTTCAAATTCATTTGTCAGGTCAGAGAAATGTACAGTTTAATAACTTTTAAAAAATTAATGTCAATGTGTGTTTTCCATAAGACTTTTTATTTAAGCATTTAAAGAAAATCAATTTTTGGTGGGGTAGAGTGGTGCACACCTGGAATCCCATCACTCAGGAGGCTGAGGCAAGAAGATTGCTGCAAGTGTGAGGCCAGCCTGGGCTACTTGGTGAGTTCAAGGCCAGCCTGGACTACAGAGCAAGACTTTGACTCAAAAAAAATAAATCAATGTCCAGTTGATACAACTAAAAGTAGTATCAATTGCTCTTGGCATGTGCAAGATGGAAAATAATTTTTGATGATTTTAAATTTGGAGAAGGATCATTCCACTGATAAAACTGAATGAAACTGTTAAGAGTGCTGTATATGTCGACAACAGAAAAATAAATGCATAGTAAATTATTTAGATATATAAAATTGAGTGCATATATAGGACTGATGATTTTTTAAGAACAATTTTTCTAAAATGATTTAACTATTCATACAAATTGTTCTCGTGCACACTGTGTAATTTTAAATGTATATTTATACAATGGAATTTTAATATTTCCTCCAATAATGTCTATAAATTTTGGCTTCATGGTTTGTGTACAGTTCAAAACACTTATTTATGCACTATTAATATGTGATTGTATCTTCAATCCCCTGGAAAAGTTAATTCCAAACTTTCTTCTAATAATTTGTTTATTTGAAGCTTCATATAAAAAGTGCTCATTTTCACAGAATGTGACAAGAGTTGATCTTAATTTCTATTTTTAAGCCTGCAGAAATTTATTTCACAATTTGATAGCAGTTTTCACAGGCAGGCAAACTCTTTGAAAAATGTAGCCATTTCTTGGCATTCTTCATTACATCGCTGCCGCATCTTTGTTTTGTAGCGTGAGAATGACTTTGTAACTCAGGAAGACGACCACTTGCTCCGAGTGTGGGTCTTCAATCTCCCCCCAGGTCCATCTGTAAAGGTTTGGTCCCAGGGGGCACAACGTGGTGGTGGAGCCTGTAGAAGTGAGCTGTCAGGTCTCCTTAGGTCACCAGGGTGTCCCCTGAAGGAGAATGGGGACCTTTGCTCTTGACCTCCCCTGCCTCTTGGCCATGGGTTGAGCATTCCTACAACCATGAGCTACCTCATCCTGAATGCAACAGGGCCACCAATCAGACGCTTCAACCTCCAGAGCTGTGAGCCAAAATCAACCTTCTGACTGTATGTGTTTATTACCTTACATGTTTGTTATAGTAGCAGAAAGCTGATGAAGACACTGCCTGAGCATGGGCAGTTTCTGTCCTTGATTTTAGGTCAATCACTGTGCACCAGAATGGGCTCCAGGGCCCATGAGAAGACACCTCCCACTGGGCACCACACACCTCCCCTGTTCTCTGGGCCACGGGCACTGCCGCCACTGATGCTGCTTCAGCCGACTCCTACCCGGGCTCCTGTTCCGGCCCTGAGCATCCCTGCAGTGCTGCCCAGTGTGCCAGGCTGTCCCGGGTGCTCATGTGTGGAGGGCAGTCTATATTCCCTGCGCGTGCACATGACCCAGGGCCCTTCAGACTTCATGCACACAACACGAGCCCGAAGACTAAATTATCAGATTCTTTAAGGACAGTAGCAGAGCAGTGAACCAGCAAGGACCCTTCCTCAGAGCAGGACACCGTGCGACTGTGCAGGTCAAATGTACACGAAGCCAGGCCTGGCCCAAGAGATGCTGCATCAGAAAAGTGGCCATTTAATGAGTCCTTCACACCTGGACACTTGTGAAAGTGCTGAACCTATTATGAAGGACTGCACTGGGGCAACAGGTGCCCATTCTGGACAGCCCTGGACTCCTGGTCCACTGGTGCTTGTGCAGAGCTTCTTGCCTGCTGACTGGGACTGACGGTCACTTCCGTGACCTCCTAACCACACCCACTCGAGAACATAAATCAGGCTTCAGCCCTGATCTCTCATCCACCCCGCTCTGTGGCTCCCCACTGCACGTTCTTCCCAGCACTGACAGCGTTCTCAGTCTAAGGATAAAAAACACTTGCTGTTTGTGCCCCAATCTCTACCAGCCTGGTGGCCCTTTCTCCCTGGCCTGTCCCCAGCGTCCTTATCCTCAGGTCTCAGCCTAAGCCCTAGTGCTTTTAACTGCCCTTCCTCCACCTTTCCACTTGACACGCTCAGGAAAGCCTGTGCTCCTGAAGATATCCCTGCGGGTGTTGTTTTTGTTTCTCTGCCTGGGTGATGCAGAATCCAGAGAAATGTCCACAACTGCATCAGGAGTCCACAGCTTTTGGCCAAATGGACTCGAGAATCCTCACACTCACAGTTCATTTGCCACGCTACAGGTCTGGCCTTGGAGCCATACGCTATAGGACTGTTTGGGGTGGGGGAAAATCTAGTGCCTTGGATAATTTCCTCAGGGGAATCTTTTGCTATGTTGTCTGTTGGGTTTTTCTTTTTTCTGTGTTGGTTAAAATCTATGCCCTAGAGGCTGTGAGGAAAAAGGAGACTTTCTCTACTATTAGTGTAGACTGGTACAACCACCATGGACATCAGTGTGGAGATTCCTCAAAAAACTAGGACTAGCCGGGTGTAGTGGTGCGCTCTTGTAATCACAGCACTGGGGAGGCTGAGGCAGGATTGTTGACAGTTCAAGATTCGCCAGGACTACAAAGTGAGCTCAAGTCCAGCCTGAACTGCATAGTGAGAACTTGTTTCAAAAAAAGAAAAACAAACTAGGACTAAAGGCTCGATTCTACCCAGTTATGCCCCTTCTCAGTATCTTCCTGAAAGGATGAAAAACATACCATAGTGATATGTGCACACCATGTTTACAGTGACACAATTTGTAATAGCTAAGTCTTGTAAAAAGCCTGAATGTCCATCAACTGATGAAAGGATACATAAAATGTGGGGGGTTTTATACAATGGAGTACTACTCTGCCATCAAAAGGATAAGCTTGTGATATTTCTAGCTAAATGAATGTTCTTTGAGACCATACTCTTAAGTGAAATAAATCAGACACGTGTGTGTAAGGACCACATTCTTTCTCTGGTGTGAGAAACTGAAAATGTAAATAAGGACCACAATGTATAACAGACATTGTGAAATAGGAAGAAAATGTTCAAATGAGAAAGGGATTTAGGGAGGGGGAGGGGAAAAGAAAGAAGAGACAAGGAAAAAAATGAGAAAAGAAGTGAAAAAGTGGAAACAGCTTTTGTAAATGAGAGGAAGAAAGGTTGAAGGGAGGCAGGGGGATGAGGGGAAAAAAACAATCAAGTTGTATTGCGTAGAGGTACAGATGTGGTCATTATGTGCACCGACGCCCCAGAGACCAGCTCCCAGTGGCTGACCAGCGTTTGACTTTTCATCTTGGCTTCCCTCCTGCAGCCCGGTGCTGTCTCCCCCTTGAGGCAGACTCTGCTCCCGTCCCATTATAAGGTCAGAGGGCCCCAGATGTTTGAATCTGTGCTTGAGTGGTCCCCCCAGGGACCAGGGGCTCCAACCTGAGTGACCCCCAGCCTCACCAGGGTGCACTCTTGCTTGGTAGGCCTTGCTCAGCCATCTGAAGGCGGGAGTCTCACCTCACACTCGGGTTTTTAAGGAAACAGGATACTGCAGGAGGCACAGATGATAATGAGGGCACGGCCTAGGCTTCAGACTCTAATCCTATCTTCAAGGTTTAAAACCTCCCAGATGAATTTCTCCCATGTATCAGGGGTGACTGGTCCTCCCAGCATCAGTTGGAACACAGACTGCCTTAAGATCACGAAGAAATGCTCCTGCGTAGCTGTCCCTGCTTTAAGAAGCTCACAAATTAAGGAGTTCCCCCGAGTCTTGGATCGCTGCTCTCTCTTCCACCCACTTGTGGGTCCCAGAAGCCAGGAGCGGGGCGGGCTGGGTGAAATCCAACCGTGCCAAGTGGGTGAAATCCTGATTATGTGGGGCAAGAGGGCAATGAAATAGACTCTCGTAAGGGAAGCTCTTGCTGTCTGGGGACCTCCTTTAAGAGCCTTTACCAACTTATTTAATTTTATTTTAAAGAGGATAAAGCCAAGGAAAATAAAACAGAATAAAACCAATCAAAACAGTATATGTGACACAGAACTTCAAAACCTCATGAAATCAACAATAATTACCAGAATACCTTTTGTTGTCTCCAAAATAGCTGCGGATACCTTCAGACATAGTAAAAATCAAACAGAACAGAATAGAACCAACAAAAACGAAACAATGAATGCAATAAAGGACTTCAAAACAAGCCAAGAGTAAATCCAAAATGGCTACCATAATACGTCTTGCTATCTTTTGCTCCTGCGATCAGATTTAACATAATCAAACAAAACAAAAGAGAATAAAACCCAACCCAACCCAACCAAGCAATGAAAATGATACAGTTTCCAGGCGAGGATCACCTCTTTGTGAGACTTGGTTCTCCCTCTGCACAGTCTTCGAATGCCGCGGACTCACAGAGGTTTGGGTCTGGTTGTCCCAAACCAGTGGCCCGCTCGTGGTGCTGGTTTCCAGGGGGGTCACTCCCTTCCCAAATTATTTTTTAAATTACCATATTCAAACTGTACACATTTATGGGATTTGGTGTGTTATTTCAATACGTATGTATCATATGCGTTTATCAGATCAGGATGATAGATTTAACACCACCCCATCAAGCCTTTATCCTGTCTCAGGGTTGGGATATTTAAAAGTCTCCCATAAGCTCTTGTATTTTGAAATATACAATTCATTATTGTCAACCGTAGTTATCCCGATGTGCTAACTTGTCTTGTCTTTTGTTCGTTTGTTTTTGGCAGTACTGGGGATTGAACACAGGGTCCTCACACTGAGGTCCATCTCTGGCCCCCACTTTATTTTTTATTTTGAGACAGATTCTTTCTAAGGATGCCCAGACCAGTTGAACTTGTGAACCCCTTGCCAGAGTGTGGGACTGCATGGCTACAGAGTGCCTTATTGAACCTTGGTTTCCCAAAGTAAAAGCATCTCCACGTTGGTGTCAGAGGGCCTGCGGGCTGTCTCCAGCCAGGGAGACGAGCCCAACCCACTGGCCAGAGGCCTTGCAAGACAATCACTGGGACACAGATCACACTTCCTTGCCGAGGAACTCGGAACCCTGTGACTTTTAATTCCAGTAATGCCAACATCTTCCTACTGACCCCATAAAAGGCTTTTTCAAATTCAGTGTGGAGAGGTTGGGACATTTGGCACTGGCTGAGAAAGGAACTGTAATGGGGCACTAGTCCCTTTCCACCAGGAGGCCTGCATAGTTGTTCTGCAGAACCCTTAGAGTTACACACGGCTAAATGTCACCGAGCAGGAGAAATCCTTAGCTGGGAAATGTGGATGGTGCAGGAGGCCCATGCTGCAAGGTCTGGGAGGAAGGTCTCTTCCAAAATATGCGTTTATTTAAAACAGTAACAAGGATTTAATTAATCAGCTATAGGGCTTTAACAACATATTCTTTCCCTCCCACTCAATTCTCTTTCTTTTCTTCCAGGGGATGAAATGAATATCTTTAAATTTGAGTACCGTGGACCAGAGGAGTTTATTCTGGCTCATGGTCCTGGAGGCTGGGAAAACCAAGATCAGGTGGCCACACCTGGGGACAGCCTCCACGTGCATCAACCCCTGGAGGAAAACGGAAGGCGAAGCCAGTGTGTACAAAAGAAAAGCAAGTTCAAAAGGGAGGGGAGGCACCCGTGTCACTCGATGGCAACCCACTCGTGGAAGAATGAATCCTTTCTCACCAGGCCTAGTCTAGTCTCTGGAGAAAGACACTAAACCACCCATGAGGGTGGTACCCCAGTGACCTGGTCACCTTCCAAAGGCCCCACGTCCAAACACTGCTGCTTTAGCAACCGAATACCAGCACGAGGAGTTTGGGAAGAGACAAGCCACACCTAAACCACAGCCAGGAATGCATGCTGATGATTGTCTCATGAGAATGTGTGCGTGCGTGTGCGTGTGTGTGTGTGCACTCAGTCTGTAGGTTTGAGACTGTCTCTTCTCTTGCATGTAGCTAAAAGCAAAGCTGAGCTCCCAATTGTAGCTTCAAATGACTGTCTGCTTCACTCTTCACTTTGCTTTGTGTCTATTGTGACCAAAAAGCCCTGGTCATTTCTGTTCCTGTCTTACCACTGAGGAAATAAGCCATAATTCTTGCAGTTAAATGGAACAGTTTGCAATGAGAACACTCACTGTCCTTCTGTTCTTGCAAGCAGGGCAGAGGCAGAAGGTTCTATTTAAGGAGACTCATGGAGCATTTTGGGGTCAGCTGAGACTGAGCAAAGCACTGAACCTCTTCCCCCAGGGAGGGAGGAGTAAATTTGACCAGGGCATGATAGGAGACAGGTCTGCTAGTGAGACTAACGGAGGAGATAGTGGTGGAGGGGGTGTCAGTTTGGCAGGTCTTGGTCAGTAAGCACCCCCACCGCAGCCCCCCAGCAAATTCTCCACCCCCATAATGACACTGGGCACCTAGGAGGTGACATGAAATCTCCTTCCATTTGTTCACCCTGAACAACTTGGTGAGGCTCCTGCCACCTGCTCACAGAACTATCTGCAGTGTAACCCAGGGTGCAAGTGGCCTGGAAAGAAGTATGAGCAGATGGCAACCTCGAGGCTCCGGCAGAGACTGAGTTTAAGGACCCAGAGCTCCCTCTTCTCCCCTTCCCTGATCCCAGCCCCAGAGAGAACCAACAACCAGCTTCTGCCTAGACACTTCCCTGGAACAAGAGGCAGGAAAGAAAGCTTCCTAGCTCTTCCTCTTTTCCTTACTCAGACCCCGGCAGGTTGCTGAGGAATTCTGTGAGGAGCCCCAGCTCCACGTTCGGGTTATAAAAAGCATCTTGAATTTGCAGAGTGTCAGAGATGGTTATATTCAGTCAGAGGCTGCAAACTATTTTGTGAAAACACTCAGACATATGCACGCCTATAAACATGTGCGGACAGTCAGGAGCTGACAGTGGTAGGTGATACTAAATCAGAAGCTCTCCACATTACAGGAAGGCGATCAAGAGAAGGAGGGAGGGAGACAAAACAGAGCTGAAAGGAAAGGGAAGGGAATGAAGAACTGTGATGCACAGGTGCCAACCAACTCCTCACAATGAATGCAATTATTTACGTGTCCCAAACATGTACTGATACATTTTTTAATTTAAAAAATAAAATTGTATCCTGTAGAGCTATACTTTCCTAGAACTTTGGATTTACCTGATACTAATAAACTATCACTAGTTACTTTGTTTCTTAAAAAAAATAAAGGGAAAGAAACAAAATTGTTGACAGCAGTGCAGAGCTGGGCAGGAACCTCTGGGGTGCCTCTCACTTCCCAGCCGCACCAGGGGTTACCTTGTCTTCTGCCAAGTCTAGCTCTGCAACTTGTCTGGCGGGAAACAGGAGGTGCTTGTGGTACCCCCACCTCTCTGTCCAATTACATTGTCCCATGTTCCTTCTCCCCAACTTCTCCTTCTCCACAGTGCTCTCATCAGATGTAAACTCGGCTTGTGTCCCTCCATCCTGTCCCACACATCCGAACCCATCACCTTTACTCTCTCCTGTCCCACCCATTCCTGGGCCCACTCTAATGCATGTCTGTTTGACATCACTGACTACTCTCTTCTTCTTCAGTCCCTTTCCTGGTTTTTCTGTTATTTCTTCTGGCAGCTAGCCGGCAGGCTCACCATTCAGTGCTGAAGTTGCTCAGGCCTAGCCCTAGGCCCTTGTCTCCCCACTGCTCCCTGCTTCTCTCCCACAGGACTCCCCTAACTCATCCATACCTAAGGCTTCATGTGAGCACTTTCTGGACGATGCACCTCTTATGTAGTTGAGTCCCAGCCCTGCCTAGCCAACACCAAGCTAGCATCTCTTTTGAGCATCTCAAAATATTTCAACAAGCAAACAGCCTGCTTGCATGGTTTTTCCACTCCAGTTGGCCCTCTCCTGAGATTTCCATCTTGGTGAACCAGGGCGAATATCCATTCTCAGCCACAAGACAGAAACTTGTGCACTTTCCTTGAGTTCTCTTCCTCTTTCACTGCCCCACTTAACCCACCCCTTGCAAACACACACACAGGCCGCACATGGGGTCTCCCAAATGGTCCTCAGATCCTTTCAGTAACTATTTCTGGGACTATCACCCCGCTGAGACCAAACTTTTGCTTCTTGCCACCTGGACCACTTCTGCATCCCCAAGCCTCTTTCCTATCAGAACTCTTTCTAAAATGCTATTCTGAGCATGCCACCCCCCTTGCTGAGCATGTTTGGGTCTTCCCTTTGCACTAAGGATAAAAAGATTTCCAAGATGGCCAGTATGGCTCTTCTAAATTTTGTCACTTTACCGGCCTTCTCAATTTCATCTCACAGCTCTTTGCTCTTCCAGTAAGCCTGGCCTTGCCTCAGTTTCTATTGCCTACTCTGCTTTCTCTCATCACAGGAAGTAGGAGCTTGGCCAGAAATACCTTGCCTAGTCAAACTTGTAGTCAACTCAAGCTGCAGTTTCTCAGACAAACCTTTCCGGACCGCATTAATTATATCAATTAGTTTTATAGTACTATGTAGCCTTACCATCTTGCCTTATAACAGTGGTAATTTTCTTTTTTCTTGCATATGAGAACGATGAAGTCTGCAAGATTCGTTGTGTTGCTGCTACTAGCACATTTCGCTAGCAGACAACGGGCATGTGATAAATATTTACTGGTGAAAAAGTAAAGAATGAAGTAAAGGAATCCAAGAGGGGAAGAAGAAATGGGAAGAGAATGAATGAATGAATTCTCATTTCCTTTTCAAGTCGCTAGAAATGGGCCAACTCAATAGGACAATGGTCTACCTGAATTTGCTCGTTCACCAAATATTTACGTACTCATTATTAAAGTAACATATCTCTGTGAACATAACTGTTCTTTTTGGAAACCACAGGAAAATACTCAAAAGAGAGAACCAAATCACCTTTCATTCTGTAGTGAAATGAACCACTGTTAAATTAATTTAGCGCGTATCTTCCCAGGCTTGTCTATGCATTCTTTCGTTCCGTATACGTGGTTCATAACATGCGTGCTTGTTTCTTGCTTCTTTCTTAATGATACCTCCAAGGGAATTCCTGGAACACGTGGGTTTTGAGATGCTAACATGTATCCTGCTGCAGGGACGGTAGCAATTTAAATCCTTCTCGCTCGCGGTTGGAGAATCCAGGGTTTCTCAGTTAACCGCTTCTATAATATCTGCACACGTCGCGGGGCCTGGAAATCGGGTAATCCAGGGAATCTGGGAGGAAACGGATCGTGGAGACTTGGAAGGCGGCTTTCCTGGGCAGCAGAACGGAACAGCCGGTCCGTCGCGGCAGGCAGCTCCTCCCGCAGGTGTGTGCCCCGGCACCCGGCCCAGCGCCTGACCTTCAGGCCCCCAGGCAGCAGCCCGGGAGGCGCGGCTCCGACTAGACTAGCGGGACGCCACTGCCAGACTTGGTGAGTCGCGGCCACGCGCCGCCACGTGCCAGCGCAGGCCCCGCCCTTCCCGCTCCCGGCCACGCCCCCCGTCCGCCAATCTCGCAGGCTGCTCGCGGGCTGGGACTCCGTCTCCAGGCGACCTCCCCGGGTCATCCGGGACCGCGGGTGTAGCCACGCCCCCAGACTATCGACCCCGCCCCCGCAATCCGGGCCCCGGGCTGCCCCACCCCGAGGGCCGCTGGGGCGGCGCGGGGGCGGAGCCTGCGCGATGACGTGGGCGGCCGTGCGCGGTGACGGCCCGCGTCCCTGTTACTCAGCGGAGCGGTGGAGGCCGGGCGGCGCGGCCCGGATCGCGGACCTGCGAGCAGCGCCGGGTAACGGCTGCGACTGCCGTCCTGACGGCGCCCGCGCCCCCAGCTGGCTTCCGCGTCGTCGCCGCTTGCGCGGCCGGGGTGAGTGCGGCGGGCGCCCGGGCTGGCGCGGGGCAGCGGGCCTGCCGAGCGGCTGTTATTGTGCGGCCGCCGCCTTCTCCGCCGTGACCCCTCCGGGAGGGGGCGGCGGGCGGGGGCGCGGGAACAATAGCGGCGGGACCAGGCCGGGCGGGGGCCGGGGGCGCGGGGCGCGGAGCCCGGGCTACCGCCCCGGCTCTGCGCCCGCCCGCGCGATCCCCGCGTCCACGTCGCGGGGAGAAAATGGAGCGCGCGAGTGGCAAGTTGGAAACACTCGGACGGAGGTCGGGATCGCGCTCGGCTTGCCGGGCCCCCACGCCCGGCTCTCGGGGGCTTCTTTGTGCAGATCCGGGCGGCGGCGGCTCGGAAGGCTGCGTTGGTTCGGCCCGGGCTACGGGGACCCCGGCCCGGCTGCGGGGTGTGTGTCCTGCTCGCCCGGCTGGGCTGCGGGCCGGCGCGCCTTTCTAGGCTGTAGGTCCCTGGGCCGTGACCTTTTGACTCCTTTGGTCCACCCTGCCATCTCTTTGTCTTGCATTTGGGTTCCACGTCCAGAGGTGGCAGAAACAAGTCCGTTTCAAAGTATAGTGATGAACCTTTGCCTTCTCCTTTCCGAACGTTCCCCAGCCGATCTTCACTGTAAATTTAATCATCCATTGACTGCTAGGCGTGGGACAGTGTCCAGCGGTTACTATTTTTACCTCTGAAATTCAGCGGTGTTCCCAGTAGAATTCTGGCCTGTCAGCCCCATTGTGTTTTGAGATAAGCATCCAGCGTGTACCTCCTTGGCAGGGAGAACATCTGTTTATTTCATTCATTCATTCGGCAGCTGTTCAGTACTGTGTCGAATCGGAGAGGTTTGAAGGTAAGGAGAAATATCCTTAAATGGAAAAGGATACTTGAACTGAAATGTAATAGATGGGGCTTTAAATGAGATGATTATATAAGGAATGTGTCGTAAGGTAGAGTTATATACTCTGGCTCATTTTACTGTTTTCTAGCGCTGTGTCTGGAACTTGAGGAGTAATTTCATATTAGGAAGTTGGGTTAAGTTTGGTCTAAATGTACAGCAGCTTTTATTTTTAAACGTATTTGTTCGAGTCTGTTAGTTACCTGTGTGGATACCCGTGTTCCTCTGCTTGGGTTACCTGCTCACACAGGGAAGTCAGATGCTCTGAGGGAACCCACAGCGCCCTATGAAGTAAGCAGTTGCAGTGGGACCTCTTGAGGTGAGGCCTGGCTTGCAGCTTTGTCTGTGGCACGGCCTGGAGTATATGGTAAGTGTCCAGGAGAAATTGGATTGAGGAACATCTCTTTATAATTGAGAATATGTCAAATGAAGCATATACAGAAAACTTCATGTTCTCCTTGGCGTTTCAGACGCTTCATGCAGATTGTCACTTCCAGATGGCTGGCTGGCTGGCTGATCAGTTCATGAGGTCCATTAACTGTTGCAGGGCTTTTGAATCACTTAAGTGTCAGTTTTCTTGCCTGGCATTTCTAGTCTGTTCCAAAGTGAAACCTTGTCTAAATGATTTTAGTGTGATTGATAAAGGTGGGTTGTGAGTTGTGTGTATCTATGTTTAATCAGCTGAGTATCCCCGTTCTGAGAATTCAGACTTCTGGTCCTCCGAGTTTTAGAAAGGTGATATTCAACCTGTGTGTGTATGCAGACCCGTGCAACGGTGCTGTATTTTCGTGTGACTGTGTTTATTTTGTAAATATTATTTGAAAGATTTTTGGTGACTCCTTTAACTGGAAAGTGGAAAAAAAACGCATAAATGTTTCGTTAGAAATAATTGATTTCTAGTAACATTTTAGAAGTGCATATTAGAAACATCAAGTCATGTGCTGATACTGTTGGCGAAGTATGTAGGCCGGAAATTCAGTAATACTTATTCACCTTATAGTGCTTTTCCAACTCACTGTTTAATATGTGTTAGCATTTGTTTTGGATATGAAAGAATACAAACTGAACTTATTTGATCTAAAGTAGAAATGAAATTAATATGGTGTTAATGTAAGTGTTGAAAATCTTCAGACACCAAACTTTAATTGCTTTACTTGGTTAAGGTTTATTAGGTTTCACTAAGGGTTACTGATAAAAAACAAAACAAAACAAAACAAAAGACTTTTTGTGGTAGCTCATAGCTTGTGTTCAGAATCATAGTTAATGTTTCGTTTACTACATTCTGTTGGCTTTTGAAAATAATGCTTTGTTGATATGTATCAGAACACTGACCCTTGTGGATATTCCGGTGGTTTCGAGTATATTCACAGAGCTGTGTATTCCGGTGGTTTCGAGTATATTCACACTGTTGTTTAGTTCCAGAACCTTGTCATCACTCCAGGAGGAAACTCCATACCGATCAGCAGTCTAGTTTAAAGTTAGTCTAGCTTCACATTCCAGTTTAAATTATTTTTTTTTTTAAGAAAAGAGAACAGATTCTGTTAGGAAATATATTTCTTCAATGAGTTTGAAAAGCTCTGCCTTTAAGTACCCTGGCAGAATGGGGGACTATATTCTTCCTATTCCTTTAGATCCTGAGGGAAAGGCCACTTGGAAATTACTGTAAGGACTTAAATTGTGTCAAAATCAGTAAGGTTGAAATTCTGACTCTTTGTTCCACGCCTAATATGAAGATTAACCTTGTGAAGATGCTGGTGTTCAGCAAAACAAATTAATTTGTTGTTAACTAGCCCATAACTATCCTGGTGGTATTTGAGAGATCATTGAACAGGAGCCTGCTTCTAGTTGGTTTGTTTTGGCAGTGGGTTGACTTTTGACGTATCTGAATCATGTACGTGGTTGAGATGCTTTGCTGCACCTGTGGAAGTATAAAATACCAAGATGCCAGCTCGCTTAAGTCTGTGGTCAAGACGGTGGTATGGGTAGCAGCTGTTCTGATTCATGTAGTGCAAGGAGGTCATCACAGCCACATAGCTTTCAACGTGAATCATTCGCCTGTTTCATGGCGCTGTAGTGCTTACTGTCTTAGTCATGAATTCTTTACCTGGACGTCTCAGAAGCTTTATGCTCTTGCTGTGATACAGGTTACTTTTAACTTTGATTTAAAGAATGAGTTCTGATTCAAGAGAATTGATTATATAAAAGGTGACAGGAGGCTGGGGATGTAGAGTGCTTGCCTGGCGTGCACAAGGCCCTGAGTTCAATCCCCAGTACCACAAAAATAAATAAATAAAATAAAAATAAGTACATAAAAGGTGGTGAGAGTATTGCGCTAACAGGCCTATCGCTCAAGGCAGTAGTGGGGCTGCAGCAGTCTAGGTATCAGACCTGGATTCACTCTGGACTTTATCATAAGCAAGCTTTGGAGCCTTAGGGAAGTTGCTTAAGCTTTTTGATTTTGGAACTGTAAATGGAGGCTGCCAGGACCTTTTCTTTTATAGAAGGCTGGTGCCCAGATGTGGTTCTTCAGAAAACGTTTGTGAAAAGACAGCGTTGGTGATTATCACGCTCCCATCATTGATGCCGGTCCTCACGGGTCGGCGGCCGCTCAGTGGTGAACTGTCTGCTTCACGTG
This sequence comes from Dolichotis patagonum, assembly GCA_004027295.1. Lineage (NCBI taxonomy): Eukaryota > Metazoa > Chordata > Mammalia > Rodentia > Caviidae > Dolichotis > Dolichotis patagonum. The sequence continues at coordinate 90,570 of PVJX010001513.1, forward strand.
TTTCAGGCCCTGGGCCGGCAGTTAAAAATGACCTGTGTAGTTTTCAGAAGCATAGAAAATTGTTATTCTTTTTGTCTAATAGCTAGACTTAGAAAACAAACAGAAAGCTTCACCAGAAGCCAGAGATTCTGTGAATGGTGGACTTTAGTCATTGGGAGCATCACGTCTTTTGATGAGATTCAGTGACGTTTCCTCAGCCTTTGCAGAAAATATGAAATCCTCAGGAAGTTTTATCATCAAGAGTGGAGTGTAAGGCATATCTAAACAGTGATTTTATTTTCTTTTAAAAGATGTATACGCCACTCAGCCATAAAGAAGGATAAACTGGAGACTTTTATAGGTAAATGGATGCAACTGTGGGCCATATTCATAAGTGAAATAAATCAGACTCTCATGTGTAAACATCACAGTGTCTCCCTAGTGTGAGGAGCTGGAAGAGTAAATAAGATCCAAAATGTACAATAGGTCCTGTGGAATGAGAAGAAACTATTCAAAAGGAAAGAAAGTGGGAGGGAGGAAAGAACAGAAGGAAGGGAAAAGCAAGTATATACTAGATAGTTAAACTACTAATTTCTCTTAATTCATTAAAGAGAGGTTTGTGCTATTGTTTGGACAATTAAGAGCCTATATCTTGCACTCTTGAGTAACTAATTTAAAGGTAACAATAGGCAATGTATTAACCATTGTAACTCTCCTATTATTTTGTTTTGAAATTTTTTGTCCTTAAGATAAAAACAAATAAATAAAACACGCATAATGGAGCTTCTCTCAAACAAAAAGCTCACTGCAAATCTCCAGGCAGGCCAGGTTTCACTGAAGTCTGTTGTGTGTGTGTGTTTGTAAAGCCTTTTAGAGAATTTACTAGCTGCAATTCTTTTTCAAAGTGACTTTCAGTACTATAGATGTAACAGAAACCTGTGTTTCCCATCACCCTTTAGTAGTACCTCAGATTTGATTAAAATCTGCCGCTCTCTAGAAAGCTAGGGAACTCACACCCAGAGCTGACTAGCGTGGGCTTTAGGGCTAACCCCGGGTTCTAGTCCATGCTCCCCATCTAAGGAATTATGTGACATAAACTCACTTGGGTTATAAACTGTGTTTGACTTGTCAGGTGAGATCAGTAGTGGCGCTTCACCTTGGAAAGCTGTGAGCATTAAATGAGGTACTGCGTGTAAAGTAGGGGGACTGATGTGCCTGCATGGTAGATAGATGCATTCAGGACGTTGTAGTTATTGTCTCCACTTATTTTTAACTTGGAACAAATGCTAAATGCCCAGTAACTTTAAAATCATTTTGACGTGCAGTTTATGTTCTGGTTCTTAAGAACACACCAGTTGTTTGCCTCTGCATCTCTGACAGGGGTCAAGAAGTTATTAAAATTTGATCATCTCATCTAATCTGAATTGATTGAAGTTATTTCTGCTATCATTTGGGCACAGTAATCCTCTCAGCCTTAACATTTGGAACTGTTCCAGAAACGTAATTGAAAGGACAGTGTTTCCTATGTTCTCTGATACAACTTTGTTTCTTTTTTTTTTTTTCTTCCTCTTCTTCTTCCCTCTTTCCTGCAGCAGAGAATTGCCCAAGCATTCCTAGGTTTGTTTTGATAGGTATCTAAAGGAATGGGAATTCAGGAGCCAGGAGTAGCTTTATTATGTAACTCATTTGAAGAAAATGGAATGCTATTGTATTTTTTCCATGTATTTTATTTTATTATTTGGTATTAGGAATTAAACCCATGGTCTTGTGCCTGCTGTTGCTAGGCAGTCACTGTACCACGGAGCTACATCCTGACCGGATCGTAGCTTTTAATTTTAATTTGATTCAGATTTTGTTAAAGAGCTGCTTTTTAGCCACAACAGTTCATCAAGCATTTTCTAGAATTTCTGAGTTTTTGATTAGTTTCTCTGGCACATTTCTTCATCTTTCTTGAGGATGGGAACTATGACTTGGCACAGATTTTCACATTGCGCTATAGGTTGAGAAACCACGTTGCCACTCTGGGAAGTGATACGGGAAACTGACTTCTACACTGAACTCTAAGTCAATCTGTACTGTTAGTGATCAGCTTATAACTTGATAGGAGGCAGGGACAAATGTAAATGCACGTTGTCTAACAAGGAAGCAAATATTGTTAGTCATTTTGCTAGGAATTTCTTTTGCCACTGAGACAGGGGTGGGGGTGGGGGTGGGGGTGGGGGTGGGGTGGTTTCCAAAGGTTAGCATCTCTCGCCCTGCTGTTAAAAATATAGTTTGAACACTAAATCTGCTGGAAGACAAAGTAGGTAGAAACCTTGAAGACATAGGGGTAGGCAGAGAGTTCATGAAAAAAAATCAAACTGCATGGGAAATACTTTCAAGAATCAACAACTGGGATCTGGTCTTAGTAAAAATTTTTGCATGTCAGAAGAAATCTCTAACAGAGTGAAAAGAAAACCCACAAATGGGGAGAATATCTTAGCCAACTGTGCCTCAGACAAAAGACTTCTATCTGGAACATACAAAGAATTTTAAAAATTAGGCCCTCAAAATTTAAAAGACTCAGTCCAACAGTGGGCATCTGAGATGAATACACACTTCTCAGATGAAGAAATACAAATGGCAAATAAATATATGAAAAAATGTTTAGCATCATTGGTCATTAGAGAAATGCATATTAAAATAATGCTGAGGTCCCATCTCACTCTGGAAAGAGTGGCCAGGATCAAGAAATTAACCAGTAACAAATGCTGGAGAGGCTGTGGGGTGGGGGGAGGAACTCTTTTCCACTGTTGGTGGGAGTGTAGACTGGTGCAACCACTGTGGAAAGCAGTGTGGAGGTTCCTGAAAAAGCTAGGATTAGAGGTCCCATTTGACCCGGCTATCTTGCTTCTGGGCAGTTTTCCAGAAGAACTGAAAACATCATACCACAGTGATATATGGGCACCCATGTTTATAGCAGCACAGTTTGTAATAGCCAGATCTTGGAAACAACCCAGATGCCCTTCAACTGAGGAATGGGTAAAAAAGATGTGGTATTTTTATACAATGGAGTACTGCTCAGCTATAAAGAAAGATTGCATCAAGGCTTTTATACGTAAATAGACATGACTTGAGACCATACTGATAAGTGAAATAAATCAAACTCGCATGAGTAAATACTGTGTTGTGTCCCTGGTGTAAGAAACTGAAAGAGTGAATAAGATCCAAAACCTACAGTAAATATTGTGTAAGCATAAGAAACTGCTCAAAGGGGAAAAGTAACTGGGATAAGAGAAAGGAGGAAAGAAGAAAGGGGAAAGGAAAAGGACATAAATTTGTATACGCACATATACGTAACATAGCTAAGATGACTGTACTACTAATTCTACTAGTTCTTGGAAAAGAACAGTTGATACTCATGATTAGATCAATTTTACATGTCTATACCTGGTAATCTAAGCAACTCTTTTGAAGATAACAATATGCAGTATAACAATCATTGTTAAATTCCCATCATCTTGTTTTGAAAGCCTATATTGTTATTGTTTTGAATTGGTTCTTGTAGTTTCTTTTGCTTATTTTTCTTTTTTTTTAAAAAAAATAACAGTTTGATAGACTACAGAAAGCAGGATGTCTTTTCTAAATTCTGGTTATGCCCAGTTTTTTGTTATGGTACAGTCTACCTTGAAGTTGCTTGTATAGACCAGGCTGGCCCTGAACTCAGCGATGTTCCTGCCTCGGCCTCTCAAGTGCTGGGATTAAAAGGCATGCACTGCCAGAGAAAAAGGATGAGAAATAGAGTGTAACAAAAAGCTACTCAGATGACCAGCTGGAGTCCTCAGCCTTGTGTGGAACCTCTGAAAGCGTAAGGCTAGATTTGTACTGGGATCACTGGGATCACGTCGTGTTTAGTCTTTGTCTACTAACGAGGAATACAGGCTTCACTGGTTCTTGGTGCTGAGATCCCCCCACCCCATCTGTCACTCCCATATTTCTGAGGATGTAGACACAAAAGAACAGCCACACACACCCTTGCTTTGGTTGGCAGGTGGCATCAAAAACATTGGGAAATTGCTGTTTGCTAAAAGCTCTCAGTGGGATAGAAAATCGCCACTCTTAGACTTGGTCCAGAATGAGTGGCTGATGACTCAGACGCAGGTTGGGTCAACTGAAGTCGAGATGAAGGAAAGCTACTTCGGGTTTCCCTGCAACTTGAGAGAGGACCACTTTTTCAGTCAAATACAGCTGTATAATCCCTTGTATAAAACCCTTGGCCTAGTTGTATTTCAGATTTTTTTTTTTTTTTTTTTTTTGCAGTTGTAGAAAGATAGTATGGTGTATCTGTTGTGTTACCCAAACTCACTAATAGGGGGCAGTAATAATCTGCAATCAAACAACAGTAATCTGTATTGAAAACATAAAAAGTATATCAAATGGGATGGATAGAGATTATAAAGCCTGTTTGGCCAGTTTCTGTCAGCATTAGCTACCAAGTATGTTTGTACTAAACTTGTGTTAAAAACATTTTCTATTTTGAATGGATTTCGGTCTTGCTGCTCAGTCAGCGACGGTGTCTCATGTGTAATCTGTACTCTCTGCCCCTGCCCCGCTCCAGGTTATTCCATGCCTCGTGTACTGCCCATTGCAGTTATTCTTAATGTACGTTAGAGGTTATTTTCTATTGTATACTGTAAAAAGCGTATTTCCTCCTCCTCCCTCCTCTGTTTCCCTTTAAACCTGTTCATCTTAATCTATTTGGGCTGATACAACAAAATACTGTAGCCTTGGTAGCTTGGACAGCAGAAATGTGTTTTCCACCATTTTGGAAGCTGGGGCACTCACGACCAGGGTACTGGCCAGCTGGGTTACGTGGAGAGGGCCTCCTCATTTCCCAGCTCCGCTTCCTAGCAGATAGATCCCCCTGCCTTCTCCCTGTGTGCTCACCTGGCCACAGAGATCTCTGGTGTCTTCCTCTCATTTGGACACTGATCCCATCATGGGCCCCACCCTTGTGATGCCTGGAAACCTTGCTACCTCCTAAAGCTGGCCTCTCTGAGTACTGTCACACTGGATATGAGGGCTTCAGCATTCGCATGGTGGGAGCACACAAACATTCAGCTCTTAGCAACATTACACAGGTGCAGCATTCAGTTAACCATCTCCTTTTTGTCTATATTAGGTTGGTTTAAGTCTCTTGCTCTCAAAAGCCATAGTGCAGTGGGTTACGTTGTGTGTGCATCATTTCGCATTTCTATATAAGGGTGGATTGCCAGGGCAGAGCATGTGTGCCTCTCTGGTTTTGCTGTAGACTGCTAAGGTGTGACCTGAAGAGGCTGTCCAGCTTACATTCTCCTAGCACTAAACACTCGGATTCTAAAAAAGAAAGACAGACAGACAGACAGTGATTCTTTCCTGTTTGCCATTATGAATGAGATAGATTGACCATCTCTTAAGGGCTAATTGTATTTTGTTTTTCTGTTAACTATTGCAATCTTGCTGATTTTTCTGTTGCTTTGTTCATTTTCTTAAATTGTAGTATTTATTTTTACATGAGAATTAGTTCTGTGGTATTTTTGGAGATTCCTCCCCTCCCCAATTTGCCTTTCCTGCTGTAAGATGATATGGGTGGACTCAGCCTTTTTTTTTTCACCAGATGATCATCCAGTTGTGTTAACATTATTTAATAAGCAATCTGTGTTGGTCCTACTTTTTAAAAATACCATCTTTATTACTTACTAAATTTTCATGTGTATTAGGGACCATTTCTGTCCCATTAACTCATCTGTTATTTTGGGAACTAAGCCCACCATTTTTTCTTTTTAAGATATTGATAGCCGTTATTTAAGAAGTTCACATTATCCTTTTGTACTATGTAAAACAGGAACTGTAGTATCTATATATTTGAACTATAATGTCTATGTATCTAATATCCTGTATGTTAAAGGGTATGGGTTGTTGTAGTCAGGGTTTGCAAGGGAAGCAATTTAATACAGGACACATAATTTATAGGATTATTTTATAATATTCACCCAAAAAGTCAAATGCAAAAGTGTGTGGAAGATCTATCCATATACTAGAGACCCAAAGAATCCAGCTGAGGGCCTGGGTCCCACAGCAGTGTCTTGCATGAATCGAGCTGAAGACCGAGAGCCCATAGTAATGTCCTACATGAGTCCAGCTGAGGGCCTGGGTCCCACAGCAGTGTCTTGCATGAATCCAGCTGAAGACCGAGAGCCCATAGTAATGTCCTACATGAGTCCAGCTGAGGGCCTGGGTCCCACAGCAGTGTCTTGCATGAATCCAGCTGAAGACCGAGAGCCCATAGTAATGTCCTACATGAGTCCAGCTGAAGGCCTAGAGCCCATGACAATGTGTCATGCAAGTCTGTACCGAGGACCTGCACTGGGAAGGCCCAAAGGAAGCTAGAAAGTCTGCACCAGCGGAGTGAAGGAGCTGTGCCAGCAGGCGAGGGGTCTGCAGTGGGCCAGGAAGGGACGCTCAAGGTAAGGATTAAAGCTCCTCACGGAAAAGAACTGCAGCCACCTTCAGCAACAGCAAGATCCCAAGCTCCTCCGAGGATGGGAACAGCCGAGTTCATATCAGAAAAAGCAGCATGCGGAGCTCCTCCAGGAGAATCAGAGCACCGTCTCCCCTCCAGCTCTCCTTTTGTGCTGTGGGCAACAATCCTCTGGTGGGCCTTCCTTCCACGCCCAGCACCACGCTGACTCAGTTCAGCTGGTTGTTATGGGGTGACCATCAGTTAGTCCACTACAGAGGTGATAGTTGTTGTTAGTAGAGAGCTAAGATTATTAGGCAGATCTGATTATTAGAGTAATTAGAATAGTGTGAAATTTTCTCTCTAAAGCCAGTGGAAATACATTTGAAATGAATTGTCTTAAATGAACAAGTTGGTGATCACTTGATATAGAATGTAGGATTACTAATTAATTTCCTTGTGTCTTACTTGATAACGCATTTAGACTGCTTTCTACAGCAACAGAATCTAGAGACAGTTTCCAGAAATATAGCATTGTCCTCCTGCCTGGGAGCATTCAACTAAGTTAAAGGTCAGGATCTAGAGAAGCCAGTGAGTATGAACCGGAAGGTGTTAATGCTTAGAAAATGATCGTGACAAAAATCATGGTGGCGACTGGGCCCTGGGTTTGAGGTAGTTTATCTTGATGAAATTGTGTGTACTTGGTTAAAGATACTTGGTTGCAGTTTAGTGGTGATCTCATTGGTTAATAGAGATTACATAGTTTGTTTCTGTCTTTCCTCTTCTCTCTGCTCCCTAAAAAAGCTAAAGCAGTTTACTACTCAAGGACCAGCAAACTGTGGAGTAAGGTGGGAAAGAAAAATTAGAATCCAGAGAAAACACAAATCTAGAATATCCTAATGACATGACGCCTAATACATATTCAGTGCTTAATCATACTGCAGGCGCTGTTCTCATGTTTTACATGTGTTGTTTAAATGTTGCATGATGCCCCTAGGCAGTGTTATTCCCACTTTGTAGATGACGAAACAGGCACAAAGAGATTGTGTGGGAAGCTGTTGGTTATCTTGAGGAGCAGTTTTATTATAGTGATAAGAAAGCCAAATGGAAGTCAGTTAAAAAGCAGTGAACACAGTGTTTTTTTAAGTGCCGACGTGGTGGACATAGACAGCTTTTTCCAGGTGGCTTTAAAGTGAGCGGGTAAAGGAGAACTGGGGCTAGACAGTGAGAAAGGTAGAATGTACTGGAAGGGCTGCGGGGAAGAGAGTTCAGCCCCCATAGAAGAGAAACCCTTCCAGGGGCGTTTGGTGCGTGGGAAATGGACGTTGATGTCGCTAGCTTTCACCCCTCGTGGCTGGTTTTCTCAGGGATACAGGAGGTTCACATGCACAGAGAGGGGCGGGAATGTGGGGAGTTTGAAGCGGTTTGCCAAGAAGTATTGATTGTTCATGTAAGGCTTGAAATCTTGAATTTAAAGTGGTATCAGTCTGCCTTTGTGATTGTTTCCAGCATCCTTTAACTGATTAGACAGGGGTACAGATAGGGCAGGTAGTTGAATTTATTCAGAGTTAAGTTTGCCCGGGTTATCAGTCAGCATGGTCCAGAGAAACAAAGCCAGTAGGAGATACAGATGGATAGACTGCTGAGATTTCAAGGAATTGTGAGGCTTCCAAGCCTGAAATCTGCTGGCAGGGAGGCAGGAAACTCTTAGACCAAGCTAATGCTGTGGTCTTGAGGCAGAATTTCATTTTCCTCTGGGAACCCTGTTTTCACTCTCAAAGACTTTCATCTGCTTGCAGATTAAGGCCTGACCACATTATCATTATCAAGGATAATCGTCTTTTTGTGCTTAAAGTCAATTCATAGATTTGATTTGGGTTTTTTTTTTTTTTTTTTTTTTGGTACCAGGGATTGAGCTCAGGACCTCGTGCTTGCCAGGCAGGCGCTTACAACACTGAACTAACTCCTTGGCCCTAACTCACAGATATTAACTACATGTACAAAACATCAAAGCATCACCTGGATTTGTGTTCAGTATAATGACTGCATGCTGCAGTGTAGCCAAGTTGACACACAAAGCTAAACATCACGTTAGGTCAGTTAGGAGGGGAAAAGTGGACAAGGGAAGAGAAGGCTTAAAGGGAATGCCTAGAGAGATGATAAACCGTGACACCTACCATGGGTAGACAAGAAAGGAGACAGGTGAGAACGTGCAGTAGGGCATGGCAGCACCACGGGAGTGGAGCTTTCTCTTGGGATTATTACAGGGAGTTGGAGGGTGGGTCACTGAACCGGGAGGATTGAATGAGGCGATGAGGGGGTGCCTGAAAGAGATTTCACAAGGGTCATAGTCCTGTCATTGATAATGCCCTGGGCATTGCTGTGTGTGGACTGCAGAGGTGCAAATGAAGGGCAAATCTGTGGGTGTGAGCCGACCAAGGGATTAGAACAAGGACTCCCTCCCCCAAACAGGGAAGGGAGGGAATGAGAATAATTACAATGCTCTGTCTACGTGAGAGCTGAAGCCAACAAATGGTGATGGGAGATAAGGACATACACTGTGAACCAGTTGCTACTGTCCTTGAGGGAGGAGGGAGAATTGGAAGGAGCATAAAAGGCAATAGAAAACATTTATGTGGTACAAATGACTGTTTGCTTTTTAAAAATTACCAAGTTCAGAAGACCAAGTAAAGCAACTAAGAGGGATGAAGAATTGGGTAAAATGGAGGGGGAATGGAGCATTATGAGAATGGCAGTTCGGGGAGAGTTGGACTTTTTCCTGGGATAAGTCTCTATAATACAAGAGAGTTACTGGTTTTAGTGTTACTGAACTGTATAGCAGTGTTTCAGATTGCTGATCATGACCCATTAGTGGGTTGTAGAATGAATTTAGGAGATGAGCTTGTGTTACACCTTTAAGTGAAACTAAATAGAAAGTCGGAGTGTACCACAATTAATAAGCTAAGTATTCTTCAATAGTTTTGTTGTGGTATAATTCATGTACCAATACAGTTCACCCATGTGAAGTGTACAATTAAAGGCCTTTTCAATACTGAGCATTCATGTAGCCATCTCCACAAGTGGACTTCAGAATATGTCTGTCCCCCCAGAAAGACATCGCATGTGCATTTTCAGTCACCCCTCCCCCCAAGCAGTCACTTAATCTTCTCTTCCTCATAGATTTGACTATTGTGGATAATTTATGTTAATTCTGTCACATAGTATTAGTCTTTGTGACTGGCTTATTGCATGTAGCATAAGGTTTTCGAAATTCATTCATCAATATAACATGTATCAGTACGCTGTTCCTTTTATTGCCTAATACGCCCTTATACAGGGATTCCACATTTTTTTTGTTCATTCTTCAATTGATGACCATTTAGATTGTTTCCACTTTTTGGCTACTATAAGTAATGCTGTCATAAACATTCATGCACAAGTTTTATGTGTTGTATTTTTTCACTTCTGTTAGTTATATACTTAGAAGTGAAATGATGGGTCATATGGATAACTCCATGTTTAACATTTTGAGGAACTACAAAGCTGTTTCTCAAACTGGTGGTACTATTTAACATGTCCACCAGCAAGGTACAAAGGTTCACATTTTGTATACATGCTACTCACGCTTGTTATTATGTCTTGAGTTGTACTGATTTGCATTTCTCCAATAGACAGTGATGTTGAGTGTCTTATGTGCATATTGGCCAATTGTACATCTTCCTGGGAGAAACGTTAGAGAGATATAACACAGTATATACAAATGTATAAGAAATTACAAGATTGCCTTAAGATGTCAGCCACAGAGTCGGGTGGGGGGCCGTGCAGAGGGTGTCTGCGCGCTGGAGGCTGAAGCGTCCAGCCCAGAGTCTGGCGCTTAACTGCAGTGTCCTGTGTAAGTCCGTGTCAGGAGGCCAGCGGGTCTGCTGAAGAATCCACCATGGAAGGCTGAAGAGTCTATGCTGAAAGCTGAAGTGCCCCAGGTGGAAGCCGAGCAGTCTGCACCAGAAGCCAGGTGATGTCCGAACTGAAGAGAAAAACAGCTGAGCAGAAGACCCAGCGATCTGTCCTTCATTTGCCTTTAACTAACTGTGTGCAGGCAGCTTTCCCAGGGTGGCTGTGGCACTCACGCCGTCTCCATGCCCTCCTCTTGCACAGCTGAGGGTGTTACCAAGTGAGGACCCTGGCCCCTGCCAGTCATTTAAACTTCTCATCTTCTCAAGCTACACAGTGTATCCACCGTTACACTTTATCTTTCTGTGAAGTTGTAAGAATTCTCTCACATGCATGTCCTGTGACAGAGGTGTGATTGTGAGTCCTTTATCCTGTTTGGGGGGCTGTCCTGTTACTCTTTTGGTGGCATTGTTTCTAGCATAAGGTTTTTAATTTTATAAAATTAAGTGTCTATGTTTTATCTATTAATCTATTTTATCTATCCTCGGTGGTGTTTTGGTAGTTTTATGTAAGAAACCATTGTCTAACTCAAAAGTTGTGACAGTCCTATGATTTTTTTTCAAGTTTAATTGTTTCAGCCTTTTCATTTAAGCTATACACAATGCATTTTGTGTCCCTTTGTGTAGCGTGAGGTGCTAAAAGAGGTCAGACTTCATTCTTTTGCATCTGAATACGCAGTTATCCTAGCACATTTATTGAAAAATACTATTAATGGTCTTATCATTCTCATTTTTTAAAAAGTTTATTCGTTAATTCTTGATTCTATTTTTATGTCACCCACATTGCACTGATTAGTGGATCGCAGAATTTTTTTTTTTTAGAAATTGTTTCAATTAAGTACGTGAGTATACTTAAGAGTTGGATCCACACAGAGGCGTATATATAATGGGTTATGATGTAAAATCTTGGCAAACCTCTGACTTGAGGTGTGATGGCTTCTTGAAACAGCTCATTCTCTTAGCAATGTAATGGTGTGTCTCTCACAAGGAACCAACAGATAAGGCAGGTAAGAGGGCCTACCTATGGGTGTATGAATTCCTTTTAGATTAGATGACTAATTTTTCTTTCTTCAGTAGAGAAAATGTTTTTTTCAGTTGCATGTGGACTTAGAACAGCTGTCAGAACTCCTAAACCGTCAGTAAGAGGAATTTAAGCAAGAATTATGGAATTTGTATGATTTGAAGACTAGACCAGTCTTTTGTGATTGTCTTTTAAAACAAACACATACATATATGTGTGCATGTATGGATGCAAATTTTGTTTGATACATTAAGCACATCTCTGTGGGATGACTATATTATCTGGATCCCCTTTAGGTTCTGATTCTGTAAGGCTTTAGCGTCACTTGTGTGTCCTGTTCTCCTGATGGCATATTTTTTATTAAGGCATTATGTGTATATGTAAATTATGTAGAGAAATCATTTAATGTTTGAGAGTATCTCCTTTCAGAGAGGGTTTTTTGTTTACTTTGGTATGAAGCTAGCTAGTGGCACCGACAGTCCTGGATCATTGTATCCAGTTGGAGACTAAGATGAAGCTCTGGGAGTCTGGAAAGGCTGGTCTGCCTTGTGTTTTATTATTCCTAGATTATGATTCGTTGGAGTCCCAACATAAAGCCAGGGGTGTTATCAGCCCAGTTTCTCACTCCCATGCACTTTCTAGGGCTCTTAATGGCAATGTTCAGTCCTCCCTATCCTTGTAAATCTATTGTAAGTTCATGTTGTCAGCAGCTACCTTTCAGGGATTGGCAGATGCCCCTGAGAAAAAATGCTCCAGGTTCCAGGCTTATCACTGAAGATTTCTTTACACTCCTGGAGCTTGGTGCCCATACTGTCCATACTGTTTTTCTGCCTTGTTACTGCTGTGATGCCTTCAAAGAGGCTTATTTTCCCCCTTCTAATTTTTTCTGGGGCCTTGGGGGTGGTGTGCAATTTTCTAGTTGCTCTCAGTAAGATAGTAGGTCTGAATTACTTAGTTTAAGGTTGTAGGGAAAGTAATTTGGTAACTTTTATGTCATAAGATTCCCTATTTGAAATTCTAGTATATGTGGTTTTAGTTTTTCCTCAGGCTGAGACTTTGTGCCAGTTTCTATATGTTATAGCAGTTATCAGAAAAAGAGGAAAACAGGATTAGAAACAGAAAAGGGAAGGAAAAGTTGCAGAGAAAAGTAGGTATTTATACAGTTCAGGAGAGGTGAAGGAGGGCAACATTTTCATGTTTGTTCTTAGGAAGAACAATCACATAAAAATAACTGATATATTTGTTTAATTGGTGTTACAGTTAAAAGGCTATGCAGGGGTAGAGAATGTGTGATGTGCACGTGTGGTAGTGGGCTGTTTGTTACATTGAAAGTTCTAAAAGGTTTGCCATCACTGTAGAATCCGAGGTATTGTGAAGGAGGTATTGAGAAGTCATGTTGGGTAAAAATTTAAAAGCCATTCCACAAAACCAGCGTGGGTAGGGGGACACAGCTAGATACTCCCAATGCACCTGCAGGCCGCCATTGGAGACCCTTGCTTCCTTTAGGCAGCCAGCACCCACTGGGAGAATCAGACACACCCCTGTGTGCCTGCCACCATCAGGGGAGTCCTAGTGTAGACATGCAGTCTGAGAGAAGAAGCAACCCTGCCACCACGCACCACTGTCCATCGGGGAAGCCTTAGTGTAGCTACATGGGTCTGGAGAAGCCCGCCCCATACCCTGCTGCCTCCCTGGGAACCTGGGGCAGAGAAACCCAGGTGCCTGTCCCACTCCTCTGCACAATAGAGGGGAGCCAGTATGGAAAGTGCCTGGGACCCCAAACTGGCTTGTTTGGAGGAACCCAGGAAAATGTCAAAACAAAGGAGCAAAAGACAATCTCAGACCTCGGGCCCACACAGAGCAAGTCTGGGAGATACAGACATGGAAGGAAGTGGAAGTCATGCTCCTGAAATCTCCCAGAGGATAGCAACTGAAGTAAAGAAACAACCTCATGAGACTGTAAAAGTAATCAGATCAGAAATAATGTCTCAGGTAAAAGAAGAAATCACAAACATAATGAAAGAACTGCTGAGCATATCTAAAAATGACATAGATTTTAAAAAAGAGGAGCATAGGAAAATGATGGAAACCTTGAATAACAATGTAAGAAGGAATTACAATGCATGAAATAGATTCAAAGAGATATCCAGGAAATTAAAAAGTCAGTCAAAAGCTGGCAAAACCACTTGAAAGAGACTGAAGATGGACTTTCACATCTTCAAGACAGGATTGCAGCTAGTGATTATAAAAGAACTCTTAAAAATAACAAGGAACTAGAAAATAATGATTCAATGGCTGCAAGACGGGATGATACAAAGAAAAATAATTTAAGAGTAATAGGTATCAGCAGGCTAGGGATTTAGCTCAGTGGCATAAGCCCCTGCCTTGCAAGCACGTGGTCGTGAGTTCAATCCCTGGTACCGATTAAAAAATAATTAAAAAGAGTAATAGGTATCAGCAAAAAAGCAAGGGTCAACACAAATGACATAGAAAGGCTATTTATAGAAGTAATAGCAGAAAACTTCCCAAACATGGGAAAAGGACCTAGCATTGCAGATAAATGAGGCATATAGAACTCCAAGTAGCCATAACCAAAATAAATCTACACCCAGACATATAAGCAAGATTCCAGTAACTCAGCACAAGAATAGAATATTAAAAGCTGTAGAGAAAAGAAACAGATCACTTACAAAGGAAAGCCCATCAGAATCGTGGCAGACTTGTCAACACAAACTATCAAGTCAAGATGAGTTTAGATTGAAGTGCTACAAATCCTGAAATAAAACAACTTCCAATGCAGATTGATGTGCCCTGCAAAACTGTCTTTCAAAATTGATGGGAAAATAAGATACTTTCGTGATAAAGAATAACTGAAAGAATTCATGACTACCAAACCAACCCTATAGAGAGTGCTGAAGGGTATTCTACAGAGAGATAAACAATGACCATGGTTCCAGGAACAGCAGCAGAGGAGGATCACCAAACAGGACAGGCAGTTGAATGAAGGAGAAAAGTGGAGGTAAAACACCAGGAGGGTAGCATGGCAGAGATGAACCAGTGCATGCCGGTTGTAACCATTAATGTAGATGGCCTCAGTTCACCAATAAAAAGAAACACAGGGAGAGTGGACCAAGAGACAGGATCCATCAATATACTGTATACAAGGAACACGTTTAACTCTAAAGAAAATTCATAGACTGAAAAGGAGAGAAAACAATAGTCACACATGATGGGAGACCAGAAAAAAGCAAGGGTAAGTTGCTCATCAACCACAGAATGGTTAAGAAAGATACGGTATTTTCATACAGTGGAAAGTAGGATAATCTTGAGGCTCTTGTATGTAAACGGATGCTGCTGGAGATCATGCTCATGGGTGAAACGGTTTGGACTCATGTGGGTGAACACCAAGTTATCTGCCTAGCATAAAAAAACTGAAGGAATTAGTGTGATCGAAAAACACCGTAGATACTGTGAAAGTGATGGGGAGGAAATGCCTAAAAAGAGAAAATGGTACCCACTGTTCATTTCCTGTTGTCTTGTTTTGAATTCTTGTGTTGTTTTCATAATTTTGTTAGGTTTGTTTTTATTCTGTCTTTTGTTAGATTTGACTATGTCTGATAGTGTGGGCAGTGATTTTGAAAATAATGGGATGTATTATGGTAATCATTGTTGATTTCCTATTATGCTATTTTGAAGTCCTGTAATACTTCCATTCTTTTGTTTTGACTGGTTTTATTGTGTTTTTTTTGTTTGATTTTATTATATATGATGGTATGGACAGCTGTTGTGAAGAAAACAGGAGACATTGTGGTAGCCATTGTTTATTTCCTATTACCTTGTTTTCAAGTCCAGTAATGCTTTCATTCTTTTGGTTGATTTTTAGTGTGTTTTGTATTGTTTGATGTTAGTATGTGTGAAGGTATGGACAGCTATTTTGAAGAAAACAAGAGCCATTGTGTTAGCCATTGTTGATTTCCTGTTACCCTGTTTTGAAGTCATGTAATGCCTTTCGTTCTTTTGATTGGTTTTGTTCTGTTTTGTTTTCTTTGATTGTATTGTGTGTGATGGTATGGACAGCTATTTTGAAGAAATTGAAAGACATTATGATAGCCATTGTTGATTTCCTGTTGTCTTGTTTTGATGTCCTATATTGCTTGCATTGTTTTGTTCTGATTTGCTTTATTGTGTTTTGTGTTGTTTGGTTTTATTCTCTTTAAAATACAATTTTTAAAAAGTCAGTACACAAAAAGCCTCAGAATAACCTTTGAATTATTTTTATTTATTTTTTTTAATGCATACACGTTTGCAGTTCATAACTACATTCATCGTGAGGAGTTGGTGCGTGTACATAATGCATCTCAAGTCTTTTTATTTCTCCTTTCCTTCTTCCTTATTCTCTCCATCTCTTTTTGTTTGATTTTATTATATATGATGGTATGGACAGCTGTTGTGAAGAAAACAGGAGACATTGTGGAGTGTGGAGTCATTGCATCTATCTCCCAGTTTCCTAAATGGGACAGTTAGTTTGGGGGCTAGACTAATGGTTGTATCTTTTAGCAGACTGTATTTGTAATATAGCTACCGGTATAGTAAGGCATTGCAGAAAGAATTTAATTCTATGGAACCTGTTAGATGCACAAAGTATTAGCAGTTTTGATTTAAGTAACATCTTCATATATGTATATAAGTGAAATTAAAGTCTTTATGAGTTCATTCAAGTTCTTGACCTTCCAACACATTTTCATCCTTCCTAAATTGAAGTATTACAAATTTCCTAACACTTTTAACTATTGGATTTGAAGAAGAGAAACAATATTTCTTTTGCAGCCTCTTCTATCTTCTTGAAAAATGGCAACTATCAGGGGTTCTGTTACAGATGGTTTTATCAGCAGTATTTTGATATTTTAAACTTACGGAAGAGTTGTGTCTGAAACTGGTCTTTTTTTCATGCCTCCTTCTAATGCTCACACAATGTGAGTGTGTGTCACAGACCAGTTTAAGATCACAGTATTTCTTTGTTACATCTGGCCACACGCGCCATTACTGTTTTCTGGTGTTTTGCAGCTGATTACACTTTTTGCCTTTTTATGTGATACTATTTTCCATGCTACTCTCAACTTACGAATGCCCATAATGTAAAATATAAGTGCTTGTTTACTGCCACTTGTATGTAGTAGTTTTGACATTTTGTCCACTTTGCCTCTTTGTCTCACTCTTTCTCAATAGCTACTGTTTCCTTCCTTCCCTTCTTCCCATCTTCCCTTTCTTTCCTTTTTTGTGACACATTCTCATGAATGCTGCACTTGGAAACATCTACTTAAAATAAACATTTTCCTACATGCATCATATTTAAGAGTAAAAAATCCTTAATATCTAAATTCAGCTATTTCCGTTTGTTACTCCTTCTGTAGTTCTTGTGAAAGTATTTTCATGTGTGGACAATTCGGATTGCCAGTGTTTACCTGAGCATCGCAGAGGGTCCAGTAGACCCACACCACTCCAGGGTTTGTTAGAAAAAGTTTTCTTTTGATTTTTCTGGTAGAAGTAGCCCAGTACAGTGGCTCATGGAAAACCAGGTTTGCAAGTTTTGGAGAATCATCAGTTTACTCATGCCTGGGTGATGAAGATGATCCGTTATGGTAAAATGCGTCCTTTCCAAATGAGTGGTGCGTTGATGAAGATGATTACTGTGAGGACGGCAGCAATGACAATATGACTTTGATGTTGGTCATGTAAGCCAAAAAACCCTGTGACATTGAAATGGAGTAAGAATCGACTGATACAAACAGGAAATGTAGACTTCAATTCGGATGATGAAGAAAACAGAATATGAGTACATATTTGATGAGTCAAAACCTTCCAAAATGGCCACGCGACCAAATGAAACAATCCTGTGGTAGAACTAGGTCCAAAAATATAGTGGAGGGCTTGTCAGGGATAAAAGGTATTAGACAAAATAGTGGCACTGCTCTTCAGTGTTGGAAATTGTAACAGATGAAAAGCTACAAGATGCTGTGAGATACAAAAGGCTGAAATATAATTAAAACATTCCGTATGTACCAATAGCCATATTCAGCAATCAATGTATTATGACACCTAGCTGAACTGAAAATATTCATGGGTCCGCTGTGCTTTGCACGGATTCCTTATGGTTATCGTAGGAATATAAAAGACCTATGGAAAAGCGCTGCGTCAAAAAATGGCATAAAAATTTATGCCCTTGTAGATGCAAAGACATTATACTTACAGTTTAGACATTTATCCTGGAACTCAGCTATCAGGTCCTTATTCACATAGTAATAAACCAAATGATGTTGTGAACAGACGTGCTTCTGTCTCCAAATTAATGGAAATGTGTCGCTGGACAGTTGGTTTACCAGTTTCCAGTTAATGTTACCTTTGCTAACAGAGCACAAGTTGACCAGTGTGGAAACGTAAGCAGGAACAAAGGAGAAATTCCAAATGAAATGTTGCAGTTTCAAAACACAGAACTGTATAGAACAAACTTTGGATTTCAGAAAGATATAACATTGGCCTCATATATGGCAAAGGAAAACAAAAAGGTACTACTGATTTAAACATTTCACCGTGATGGAAATGTTAGTAGGGAAACCTCAAGAAAACAGAAGCCTTCTGTAACAAAACTGAAGGTGGAGTAGATGTTGTTGATGAGTTATTCAGCAACTATGATGTCACTTGAAACACAAAGCATTGGTCTATGGTTGTGTTTACTGGACCCTAAACATGTGGCATAAATAGTTTGATAGTTTACAAAAAAATAACAAGTGCAAAATATCATGGAGAAATTTTCTTAAGAGGATTGAGATTGGAGCTCATAAGAGATCATTTACAGCAGGGGAAAACCAAAATGTTTCTGCCCGGGGAGGAAAAAAACTGAAGCACACTGGTGAGCTGACAGGTGAATAGGCAGATGCAGCATCACAAAGACCTGCAACAGCCACAGGAAAACAAAAAAGATGCAACTGTATCCTACGGGAAAGGAAAGGAAAGGAAAGGACAGGAAAGGACAGGACAGGACAGGACAGGAAAACAAAACGCACATGCTCTCAGTGTAGGCAGTTCTTGCGTATGGAACATGCAGTTGTCATGTGTGAAGACTGCCTTGGTAGTCTGTCCATGGTAGACTTTGTTTGCGCTTACATTATAGTGTAGTTTACGTAGCTTTTTATCTTCAATGTTATCTTTTTGTAAGCAAGTACACAAGTGATGTGAAAATATTGTCTAAATGCATAGTACATTTTAATAATTTAAAATAAATAGCTATTAAAAACTCAATACTTTAGTTTTGTGATTTTTTTTCCTGTTAAGTACTCATTGTTTAATATAGTATGATTTATGAAATTAAAATTCAGCAATAGAAATATTCTATTCAATAGAAATAGTCTATCATGGGTGTGACAGACCCATGTTTCTGCCTTGATGACAAAAATTAGGGTTACACTGCAGGTACTATCTTGTAGTATCTCTAGGCTCTTCATTTCCTAAAAGCAGATTGACTTTAGTGCTGAGTGTCGAACACAGGACCTTGTGCATGCCAGGCAAGAGTTCCACGAGCCACATCCCAGCACAAAGCAGGTTGACTTCAAAGTCTGAGTTGTGTTTAAGAATTTTTGGCTTTCATGTTCTTACGTACATTATGCTGATAGGTAAATACAAGGTATCAAGTTGTCTCTCAAAGTTTGATCATTTAGTTAAGTGGTATTCATCATATCTTTGTTAAAAACACCTTGCCAGCTAAGATTGAACTGCAGTGCTTCCTGCCAAGATAGGTTAAGTGCTTTCTGCCCTTTAAAATGCCAGCTCTTTATTCTGTGCATCGGTTGCTAGTCACCTCCAATAGTGGCAGATAACTTTCTCAATATTATAGAAATATGTTTTTTATGGTTTCATCATTTCAGTTGCTATTCCTTTTTTTAAAAAACAAGTTTTTTTTTTTTTTAAAAAAGTTCTAGGCTTACAGGAAAATGGAGGTCTAGCATATAACACAATTCCTATATACCTCAGTCTCAGGCTCTCCACTGCATCTTACTTCAGCATGGCACATGCCTTACAGTTGGTTTTTAGTCATACAGTCTATTAACTAAGACCTACAGTACTTTCAGCTTTTACATAATATTTTTTTTTCTGCTACATTATCTCATCCAGGATAGCACATGAGAGTTTTCATGTTTCCTTTGGATTTCTTATCTTAGTTTCTCAGTCCTTTTTGGTTACAGTGATTTAGATATTTTGTTGAATGCCTTTTCGCTGGACTTTAGTGTTGTGGGGTCCCCCCCCCCCACTTTCATTTTTAGACTAGCCTTTTAAGTTCTGGGAATGAAGATCACATAAGTAAAGAACCGTTTTCATCAGTCAAGAATGAATACTAACATAATGTGTGACTGTCACTATTGACCTTGATCACTTGGCTAAGGTGTGGTTTGTCAGAGTTTTCCACTGTAAAGTTACTTTTTCCCTTTCTATATCTTGTAGATGGAAAAGGTGACTCTGCATAGCTCACAAAGAGTAGGGAATTATCCTTCTCTTGTCCCCTACTTGAGGGTAGAGTATCTGTGTAAATTATTTGAACTCTATGTGTGAAGAGATTTTTCTTGCATTTACTTATTCAGCCATTTATATTAGTATGGAATCATGGATATTTATTTTATACTTTGGGTTATAATCCAGTGCTCTTCATTCAGATTATTCTGGTTTTTTTCTACTGGGAACTGTTTAGTTGACTTCTGTGACCATTTGGATAATTTATATTCCTGGGATAGTTTTTGCTTAGAGTGTGACCTTGTCTTAGTCACATTCTGGTCCCCAAGACACAATACTTGACACCTGCGACTTAAATTTGGGAAGGTTTATTTTGCCTCACAATCTGTAGAGTTTCAGTCCATAGTCCCTGACTCTAGGCCAGAGGGCAGGCACGTGGACATGGCAGAGGAGGGCTGCTCACGGTGTGGAGGTGAGGATGCAGAGAGAAGGTGAAGAGGTGTAGTGGAAGGAGTTATGTCTTTGTAGGCTATGGGCCAGTAATCTGCATCCTCTAAATCAGCTTAGCTGTAAACTCACCAGTGTCCTGATGGACTGATGAGTGTTGTGCCCCCATGAGCCAGTCACCTCCCAGAAGATCCACCTGTGCGTGCATGAGGCCTTAAGGGAAATTTAGGTGTAAACTGTAACGTTCCAGCCCTGCTTCCCAGAAGACTCATATGCATCCCTTTATGTAAAATGCATTTGGTCCATTTCAAAGTGTTGCCAAAGTCCTGACAATTTCAGCATTGCTAAAAAGCTCAAGTTCAATGTCTCCTTTGAGTCTTAGGGCAAACTTTTAGCTTGCCCTTGTCAGAAATATTAAACACTTCCAACATACAAGGGCAAAGAGTAAATATTTCTGTTCTAAGTATGGAGGTGTATAGGATGATACAAAGCAGTGAGACCAGAAACAGACCAAAAGCCAGCAGAACAAACATTAAATCCTCTATCTCCATGTCCAGCACCTGGAGCAGGATGTAAGCTTCAGCCTCAAAATGACTTCAGCAACACCCCCCGCCCACTCCCATAGCCTGCACCACTGCATCCACCGTGGCTTCTGTCTCGGGGGCTGTAGGCATGTGCGGCTTTCCTCAGCACATGGTCATGTTCCCAGCTTTTCCAACTGCCTGGGTTCTCCACTGCACTTGAGCTTCACGCATTACATTCTCACAGGCGAACTGCCAGACTTGCCAGGCCTTCTGCTGAAATCTAGGTAAAAGTTCCATGATTCCGTAATTCTTGCATTATGCATTCCCATAAAACCAGACCATAGACACTAAGGTCTGCTGCCACCTAGAACATAGCCAGGCCTTTTGCATCTTGCCTGTGGTTGCAGAGGCCTGTAGGCACCTTGATAGCTCAGTGTGGTGAAACCCTGAAATACCAATTCTTATGGGACCTTTCTTCAACAGAGTGCTCTGGGACTTTTTCAAAGCAAAGTCAAAGGGGAGGAGTATTGCTATTTCCCTACACGGTCTTAAGTTGTTTTCCCTATTCTGATCCAAAGTACTCAGCTTCTTTTTAAGGCTAATATTTTCAGCAGCCAAGCTCTCCTGTGCCCCATCTTTGTAGGCATTTTCTTTGTTGCAAATCTGAAAACTTTTAAAAGTGGGCCTTTTGCTCTTGATTTCCTATGCAAATCTGGCTAAAAATTTCCAACAGTGTCCATGCTACAACCCCTATGTTGAGCTGCTTTGAAATACCCTCTGCCAGATTAATTAGACCAGAACCCTTAATTTCAGTATCCTGCAGTCTGAGGACATGAGCAAAATGTAGACCACTTTTCTTCCAGAGCATCACCCACATGTTCTGGAACCCAACTCCTGTTTGAAATCCTTGTTCCATCTGAAACCTGAGCTTGGTCTTCACCAGCTGCGTTACTGTCGGCGTTCTGGTCTTCTGAACTCTCACCAGAATCTGCCATCAAGCTCAGTTCAGCTCACTCACAGCATTCTAGGGTGGTTTGTCCAGCTGGCATCTCCAGACCTTTCCAAACTCCTCTTGCAAGCTAGTTCCAGAGGTATCTAAACCACAGGGTCAGGTAGTGTCACAGCAGTGACCTTACTTCTCTGGTGCCAGAAACTCTTTCTGGTCCCTAAGGCACAATACCTGCCATCCTTTAACTTAAAAAGGGAGAAGTTTATTTTGACTCACACTTTAGAGTCTATAGTCCAAGGTAGGACAGCAGGCAGATAGACATGGCAGAGGAGGGCTGCTCATGGGATGGTGGTGGAGAAGCAAAGAATGAAGGTGAAGGGAGGAATGGTGGGGGAAGTTACTGCCTTCCAGGCCATGGGCCAGTGATCTGCTTCCTCTGATCAGACTCCGCATCCTAAATCTCATTTAGCTGTAAACTTACCAGTGATGAGTGTCATGATCCTGTGATCCTGTCATCTCCCAGAAGCCTTGGGGAGGTGAGTGAATGAGACCTTGAGGGACATCTAGGCATAAACCATAACAGTACTTAAAGCTCGTCTGATACGGCCTTCTTTCCCCGACCTAGAATGAGTCTTTTTTCCAGGGAGCACTGTTTCTTTTTGTTGAAGAATGGTATTTAGAACAAAGAGATGGATATTTGTTTATTTATTTATTATGAGAAATACCTGTCCATTTATCTATAGATATAGACTTATAGATACGCACACAGATACAAGTATTTCTGTATCTTTATTAAGCTGAACACAAGTTCTCAGCTGTCTTTAGCTCTGACCCATTACCATGTGGATCATTCTGAGCTCCTTAATGATCAGTAAGTTTCTTCAGCAATGAGAAATGTGCCTCTCAAATAGGCCATCATTTCCTTATTCAGTTCCAGAATAAATGTGTAGTGCCATCAGATCCATTAACCAGAACTGCAGTGGAAACACTGTGCTGAGCAGTCAGGGTGTTTGGTTTTGGTTGTCGTTTTTGTTTTGTTTTGCAATACAAAACAAATAAGGGATCGATCCCAGAGTCTCATCAGTGCTGGACAAGCACTCTAGCACAAAGCTGTATCCTCTCCACATCCCCACCTTGGGTTTTGTTTTGTTTGACTCTTCGGAAATTTCTACATGGTCATGACATCTGTAAACAGCGTTATTTCTTGCCACCCAGTCTGTTTACTTCTGTTTTATTATAATATTTCCAGCATGATATTGGATACAAGTGGTTGGAGAAGATACGTTTGCTGTCTTCTTGACATTAGAGGGAAGTTTACAGTTTTTCCAGTGTTTGTTAACTGTAATTTTGGTGGGTTTTTTCCTGAATGTTATTGAATTGAAATATTTCCCACTTTTTCTGATTTCCTGATCAGTTTTCGTCATGAATGGGTGTTAGAGTTTGTCACTTGCTTTTTCCAAATCTATTGGTACAATTGTAAGATTTTTCTCCTTTAGTCTGTTGGTATAGTAGGCTGCGTGAAATGATTTTTAGAACCAGCTTTGCATCCTATTACTTAAGTTAAATGATTCTTTTTATACATCGCTGAATTTGACATGCTAATATTTTCTGGGCAGTTGTGCATTTGTGTTTGTGAGAGGTGTCATGGTTTATGTCGGTGGCTCCCAGGCCCCCATTGCGCATTTGTGATTGGTTCATTGTCTAGTGCTTAGATTGGTGGTGTCAGTGCTACACCCTCCTCAGGGGTGGAGCCAGGATGTGATGTAATGGCAGGAAGAAGATGTGTCTCTCTCTCTTGCCAGTTTCCACCTTGCTGTTTGCAGCCACCATGAACTGCGGTCCCGCCATGCCACCCTGCCTTGGAGCCAACTGAGTATGGACTGAAACCTCCAAAAACTAAGAAGCAAACCTTTCCTTTCCCAACTTTGAGCATCAGGTATTTTGTCTCAGCGACAAGTGAAAAATAACTAAGACAAGAGGTATTGGTTTATAGTTCCTTTTTTGTAATGTCTTTGCTGGTTTTGGCATTAGGATAATACTGCCTTCTTGAGGCCAATAGGAGTGTTCCTTCCACTTCCATTTTTCTGCAAGAGAGTATAGAGAAGTGATGGTAAACCTATCAGGGCTTTTAATGATAACAAACGACTGGCAGTGGCATATATGCCATAGACGACTCACCACCACTGTTATAGAGAATTGACACCATTTTTGTCCATAAATATTAGGTAGAATTCACCAGCAAAACAATTGGTCCTTTCTCTTTTAGAATGTTAGTAACTATTGATTTTAGCTTCTTCTAAAGATACTGGCCATTCAGGATTATTATTTTCTTTCATAAATGTAGGCCAGTATAGATTACATATTTCATTTTGAGAGAGCTTTGGTAGATTGTGTCTTTCACAGAAATGGTCTATTTCATCTCAGTTATCGAGTTTGTGGTTCATGGTACTACTCCTTTATCATATTTTTGATGTATTTTGGGTCAGTAATGATGACTGCTTTTTTACATTAGTAAATTGTATTTTCTTTCCTTTTTCTTGATTAGGCTGGTTAGAGGTTTATTCATTTTATTTATATTTTTAAATAGCTTTTATTTTTGTTGTTTTTTTCTGTTTTAATATCATTGATTCCTGCTCTAATTTTTTCTTCTGCTTGCTCAGGGGGCTGTTATTCACCGATTGTCACAGCTTTGGCCAGTGGGAATTTCTTGAGGTGGCTACTTTGTCATTTTGATATGATTTATCTTTGAGGGCTTCTTGAGTTTCTGGCAGAAGAAGAAGTCTGTGTCATCGTGTGCCCACCCTGCTTCAACCTGGAACACTGTTTTTGAGGAAGTTGACTGATGGCTTGATTTTACATGAGTGTTCCATTCTTTCATCCAGCCTCCAAGCTGATTGCCTTACATGGGCCTTCAGTAATCATAGACTGCGAGAACAGCTGGGCCACCGGTTCCTGCGTGTATTTCTTATCTCTTCTCATTTCAGAAACAACATTTTCCTGCTTACCTTGTATAAGCAGAGCCAGACTCTACTGTGAAAATCCTGCATGTGACTTGTATGTAGCAGTTTGGAGTTTTGCTACATGAAGAGATAGTTGAATGTCACACTGCTGTATCTTTTTAGGAAGTTTGAAAATTGAGTATACCATACTCTGGACTATCTTATTTGGCATTTCTGTACAATTATTTCATCATTTCTTTTTAGAGTATTTGAACTTTAGCTTCATGGTTTTTTGCTTGTTTCTCTAATACAAATAGTCTTCTAACAGTTTCTGTATCAATACTGTTGTTCTTTCCCCTTCCTCTCTTATGGAGGGGACCCTCGGGGAGGATGAAGTGAAGCTGCCCAAGGTCATAGACTTTATGAGTAGTGGTCCAGAGTATGAATCTGACCCCAGGCTCCTTTTGTTTTCTGGTTAAGTAGACAGTCATTTGTGATTTGTATCACATTTTCCTTTCTTTGTGTGTTCATTACAGTATAAGGGTGTCACTCCTGTTACCAGATGCCTTGGCGTAGCCTTGGAAGCACCAGTTATTTAACTGTTAGTGTTTTGAGATTCCTAATGGAGAAATTTAGAACCTTACATTTCAGTACTTGATTTAGTATACTTTTGCTATAATTCTCTTTGGCATGGAGACAGACATTTCCTTGAATAATGATAATGTTTAAAGACATTGACCCCCCCCCCAGTTGGTACTGGACCCGGGGCCTTCCCGCTGAGGGACATGCCCACCTGTTTCTGTTGTTTTCAGACAAGATCTAAGTTGCCAAAGTTAGGCAGAAATTTGCAGTCCTCCTGCCTCAGCTTCCCAAAGTAGTGGTATGTGCCTCCATGTCTGGCTGAGGTCTTTCTTTTAAAAAGTATGTTAAATTCTTTTCAGGTATTATATTTTTGATGATATAAGATCAAACAATAAGTAAAAACACTTCATAATGTACAGAGTATGTGGTTCATTGGTGTGTATAGTTAGAGTTGGCACCGCGGAATTATTTTATGGAAAGAACGTGTCTTACTAGTAGTCCTAGAACAGTGATGGTAACCCTTTCAGAGCTTGCAGTAGACAGCCAGCCTGCTGTGCCATGCATGCCTCACCGCCACTGTCCCGCAGTCTTGGATCAGAATCCTGAGTTTCAGGTTTTTGATATGTTGACATAATGTGCGATGCCTCCTACTTTCTGGTTCATTTTTGTCCCTGTTCTCTGTTTTTTAGTAGTTACGAAAGCCTTCTAGGTCCTTTAGTCATAGCAAGTTGCCCCCCCTCCTTTTAAAAATTTTTTTGTTTTATTTTTTACTGGTTAAGACAAGGTCTTGCAGTGTAGCTCAGGCGGGCTTTGAACCCAGGATCTTCCTGCCTCAGCCTTATGAGTGCTGGGATTACAGGTGAGCACCAGGACACTTGGTGGCACATTGCCATTGAGAAGGACATTAGCTGTAGCTGTAAAGAGGCAGAGAAAAATGGAATACACTTTACCATTTACTTAAAAAGAAACCCTGAAGGCAAATACATATAAATATGGGGAGTAGAAGATAAAATAATAAAAATTTCCCATAATCTAACTAATAATGTTTTGCTATGTTTCTTTTCATATACATTATGTGTGTATGAGAGAGAATTTATTTATATGCATGGATGCATATTTACATCCAACAGTCACATTAGCGTATGTTAATTGGAGACTAGAGTAGTAATACCTGCTTTGATTTGATGAGCAATAAAGTCTGAAAATATAAACTTTGTTACTGGCCATGATGGTGCATATCTGTAATCCTAGAACTTTGGGAGGCTGATGTAGGAGGATCACAGGTTTGACCTCAGCCTGGGCAACAGAGGAAGACCTTGATTCAAAGTAAAAATTAAAAAGGACGTAGCTCAGAACAAAGACCTTGGGTTCAATTCTTAGTACTACCACCGTAAAAGGAAAAAAAGAGGCTTCAAAGAAATGTATGGTCTTGGCAATGAGAATTTTTATAAGATAAAAGATTTACAACATTAATTTTTGTAGCTTGTAGTCTACTAAGGCTTGTTATCATCTCAGTTCTAACATGAGAAAATACAGGAAGAGATTTCAGGGGTTGTGTGAAGTCAGGACTGTTTGCATAGTAATACTAAGATACTGTTTGCCTTTTGCATCTCTGTTTCAAGAGTTTTCAGGAAGCCATGTGACCTGACCTGTGATGTGGCCACACACAGAACACAGAAGCAAATAATGGAACCCAGCTGTCTGAAATTAAGCTGGACAACACAGAGATCTGCAAAAGTGCAAAACACTGGCACTTTCTGCACTAAGTTTTTTTACAAAAAAGTTATCTTCTACCAAAATGCTAAATGCGCAATAGATTCGTTACTGTTTTAAACTAGGTTTTTATTAAATTCTTCTTTAAAATATCTAACATAGTAAATATTGATAGGTATAAGCAACATCATCTCTTAAATCTCATAAAAGTTCTCTGTGTTAACTTTGTTAAAAGTTCTCTCCAAAATTTTTGAGAGTGTAAGGGAGTACCAACACTAAATGTTTGAGGGCTGCTGGATTTATATAATGTCAAAAAATTCTTTGTTAGGATTATTACCTATCTCATGAGCAGAATTTTTTTGATTCCCTCACAGGAATGGATATAAATTCTCCAAACTCTGAGGTTTCGCTTCAGAGTCTGAATTTTGTCATTGACCGTGATTACTGTTATTTGTTTTCCTTGAAGTGGTGGGCTCACTTTATTCATTTTCAGGAAAACGTCCTCTAGGTGCCCTCGTTTAAAGCAGCATAGTTTGTGCGTCGGTCATGTTTTGAAGTAAAAATGTGTTCCATGAGAAAGTGGCTCCCTTCTTTGGATGACTGTAATACTTGAGTGGACAACGGAATGTTTATGAGGGTTGCCCATGCATGAGTTTGAAATATCACTCGCTGATCACTTGGAAAATGCTGGTTCAGTGAGGTCTGAGAGATCATTTCTGTATGTCACTGTGGTCATACTGTCTGAGAATATACAGGGTCATCAGAAAACTCCATCTGTGTCAGGTATTTAGGGCCAAGATTGAGATAATTCATGTTTGGGTGGAAGTATCAGTAAAATCATTAGATTTCTTAGCTATACTGATAAAGTTCTGTTTTGTTTTGTTTTGTTTAAACCATAGATGATTGCTATCTGAAATGAAAGGATATGGCAGTGTTATTCTAACAGTATCAAAAGAGGAAGGGCATAGTATGAGTATTACACCTAAGCCACTGAAATAAAATGGACACATTAACAAGCAAGGAGAAAGCTGTATGTGTTTATTAAAGAAATTGAATTTGTAAGAAAGTCCTTCCTATTGGGCTTGTTTCATTGTTAGAAAATCCCTATTTGTAGGGCCGGCTGTTTCTAAAGCAGCTATTTCTTAAACCTTTCAGTCTTGGAATATCTGTAGCATTCCTAAGAAACACTGAGAGTCTCAAAGGTTCTTTGTTGGGACAACAGCTATTGAGAGTTACCTTATCAGAAATTAGAACTTTAATTCAGACAATGTGGTGTGTACCTGTAACCCAAGCACTCAGGAGGCTGGGGCAAAAGAATCATGAGGTAGAGCCTGAGCTACCTTGTGAGACTGTCTCCAAAAGGAAAAGAAAAAAGAAGAAAAAGAAATTAGAACTTTAAAAAAGTTTGTCAGCTAGTTCATTTATAAAATAATAAATTTAACATAAATTTTTTCAAAAGAAAAAATAAAACCTGTTGTGATGTCACCGATCGTTAACGCCTGGAAGACTCACCTGTATCTTGTAAGGGACTGAGTGGAAAGGGCATGTGACGGACACTGCTGGGCTCGCACTTGTCTTCCAGCCCTTTACAGTTGCCGTTTTGCTTGCTGTCCGCTGCTCCAGCGCTGTGCTCACTGTGTGCTGCACCCCTGCTGAGCCAGCTCCAAGACCCCTCCCTCCAGCTGCTGGAACTCACCCCGCCACAGAAGACAGACAGACACTGGTGCTCACAAGGTCGGAGGCAGTGGACAAGCCGTGTCTGAACGTGGAGGATGAGATAGGGTGACACTGGGACTTCTTTACTGGTTGAAATGCCTCTGCCAAAGGCTAAGGCACTGAAAGCGCAGTCATCACTGGCATTGCCTTTGTGTGGAAACAGACTTCACCAAAGAAGTTTAAAAAGTCCATAACGACTGCATGGAATTAAGACAAACGGAACAGGCCATAGTAAAACCTTTTGTCAGGGCCTGAGCAAACAAGCTGATTTCACAGACTCCAGGATAGCCCTCGGCAACCATGAATCCAGGTGGCATAGCTGCTCTCCTGGGGTGGCGTGGAGATAGTTTGATCCCATATATGATTTTAATAACAGTTTAGAAATGGGAAGATTAGGCAGGTACACTGGATTTCACCTTTCATCGTAACTGGCTGCTGCTTGTCATCCAGGCAATACCAGGTCTTCAGACAGATGGGACTGATGTCATCTTGGACTCGTCATTGATTTTGACCCAATTTGTTAGGGGTAGAGACATTGTTAAGAAAAATAAACATATTTAACATCTAGGTTGTTGAAATATAAAATGCATATAACTTAAACAGTTGTAGCTTCCTAATCACTGAATTGGCTGGTAGCAAGTGAGAAGTGTGCACGGATTCTCTTTATTTTTTAATAAATTCTGGGAATTTTTCATCTTCTGTCTCCCAGGCATTCATCTTTTGCCTCAGACTTGGGAAGTTGTTTCTTACGAATTTTAGATTAGTATTCTGCCAAAAATACCTGAGGGTCACTGTACTGATTCCTGAAGCTGTTTGTTCTCCAGGGGGTTTTCTTTTCTCTTATAGTGCCCTCCATATTCCAGTTACCTTTAGTTTTCCCAACTCAGAAAAGATGTCCCCTGTTGGATGTGACTGTGCAGAAAGAGCAGGGCAGTATAGAGCAAGCTTGTTTGCTGGCTGGCTTCCTTCCTGCCTGCCTGCCTTCCTTCCCTGTGAGACACGACGTAGCGATATATTCTAGGCTAGCCTTAAACTCACTATGCATCCCAGACTGTCCTGGAGCTCTGGCTTCTCCTACCTCAGCCTCCCGAGTGCTGGGATTGTAGGCGTGCACCACGATGCCTGGCTGAGAGTCAAAACCTGTTACCCATTGTTGGACAGCATGTCAAATATTTTATCAGCTTTCTAGTTTTTCTGTAAGAATATAAATCTGATCCTAGTTACAAGAACTGAACCCTATTTAATATATAATGTGGTTTTTTAAAAAATTTTGTGAGCAGCTTTTGTGTATAGATTCTGATATTATTTGTTTTTATTCCTAAAGAGCTACCTCTCTGTAAGATTGTTGCCAGATTGGACATGGGCTGTTTCCCAGAAGTCATTAGATTTTATCCTATTCTTAGCCAGAGCATGTTTTCTGGTGGGGAGTCTTCCCATGAGGCCCCTGAGCCCAGTGAGTTGAATGTGTTGGCGGTGCTCACCGTCAGCATGCGGTTCGGAGTCGGCAGACCAGCTGTTCACTAGAAGCTCGTTGTTGACACACTTACTAGCTTCACAGCGCTGCACAGCTTATCTTCTGAATTAAAATTAAAAGCGTATTCTTAAGTATCTTCTATAAACGAGGTAATGTGTGAAGTATACTGTCTTGGTTACTTTTCTGTCATAGCTGAGACAAATACCTGACACCCGAAATTAGGGAAGAACAGGTTTATTTAGCTCACAGTTTTTGGATGTTTCAGCTGTACTCAGCTGGCTCCAAGGCAGGGTGGTATATATGGCCGAGGGCAGCCACAAGTGGCACGAGCAGAAGGGCAAAAAGGGAAAAGCACACCTCTTCCCTCTCCTATATTGTAGGCCAGTTCCCTGCCCCGGGCGGGGGCGGCCCTCACACCCCCATGGCAGCGCCAGACAACGGGGCAGTCACAGACATTAGACTCAGCTGCCTCCTAAGGCCCACCCTCTCCGTGACCACAGGAGGCGTCCGGGGGACGTCCAGACACAAACCGTAACAGGCACTTTAGAAACATGCAGCAAGGTCATCAGAATTTCCCACCGTTTACATGCCCAAAGTCCAGAGAGAGAATGCTCTCTAGCATATTAACTGTCATATGTCAATATGCTAGAATCGTTTAGGTGTGTAAGACATAGATAAATAAAAAAACTGTGGGCTCAGGAGTTCTTGGCAGTTGCTTTCTAAAATGATCTAAAACAAAGTAACACAGAAAAGCTAAAAGTTTTTTTTGACTTGTACATGCCTGGAAAAGAGAAAGATTGTGAAATTAGAAAGGAAACCAAAAATTATCACACCTAGTAATAAGGTTTGATAGAATTCAAGGCATAAAACGTTAAATGGAAAAGGGAGGATTTTTTTTAATTGGTCATAGTGGGAGACTTTAACATACTTGTGTCTGAGAGTAATCTATACAAAGAATAAATAGGAAATAAAAGAGATCTGGATAAGCTTATTCAGCAAATTAGAATTATTTTTGGTACTGGGAATCAAATTCAGGGCCTTGCGCTTGCCAGGCAGGCGCTACGCAGCTGAACTGTATCCCCACTCCTAGTTTCACGATTTTGTACAGTATTTCTGTAAGCTCTGTACTGTATTTCCTCTGTCTTAACTAAAGTGTGCCTTCCAAATTCAGGCAATGAGTCAGCTAGTATATAGTTCTTGAATTCTTCATTGTTTTTTGCCAAAAGGCCAGTCTTGTGTTATTGGACCATTCAGGGAGGCCCAAGGGAGATTTTCTCAGGTGAGGTCCCAAGGTTAAAGGACACATATGTGCAAGACATGAGCAGCAGCAGCAGCAGGCAGCATGAAGCAGAGCAGAGAGCCAGAGCCAGAGCCAGAGCCGCCTGCATCTTTACTGTATAATTCTTACACAGGTTGTTGCTCATATTTACATTCTTACTTACATAGTGCTGTAACCAGCGCATGCGTGTTTAACTGTGCCAGGTCATGGTTGTATAACAGTGTCCCCCCGTGTGCCTGCAGACATGTGGGCTCGTGTCCTCAGATGTTCTTAGATGCCCCTGAGCTTTGAAGCAGTCTGAGTAATTCTCTATGTATGTATTTTGTGAAATAAACTGCCAAGTACTTTCAGAGTCATAAGGAGACTAACGAAATGAATTAGGAACATTTCCTTGAGTCTTAAGTTCCTTTAACACATACATACAACGCACACACACACATCCCTACCAAGCCTAACCATGAAGAAGATATGAGTAAACTTAAAAATGATGTAGTACAGACTTGTGCTTCCAAAAATACATGTATTTTTTTTTATTCTTGCTAAGTACAGCTAAAAACTCTGGCTATTATCTATAAAACAAATACATAAAAAGACCAAAATGGAAAGAAGATGAATCAGCACAAGACCTTAAGGCCCAATAATTTGACTAAAAGTCCTAGGGTTTTTTTGTGGGGGGAGGTTTACAGGAATCGAACTCAGGACCTCACACTTGTCAGGCAGGTGCTGTACCACTAAGCTAAATCTCTAGCCCCTAAAAATCCTAGATTTTCTTATTGTCTCATATATGCCTGAATGGATGTGGGAAGCTTAGCAGCCCAGAAATGCTGAGTAGAGACCAAAAAGATTAAGGCCCAAGAAAAATCTATTCTCTGTAACTAAGAGCAGAAGAGTAACCTAGCAAGACAGAAGTCTTAGAGAACAGCCACTCTACTTAAGGCACACTGCACAGAAAATCACCCAAGTTAGCAGAGACCAAGTTGGGGGGGGCTGGATTTCACCATTGGCTGGCTGCGCCAGAAGTGCCCCTCCCACTCCAGAGGCAGCAGAGGCAGTATGGAACGTAGTACCTGTCGGCAACAAGTCGGAACCTGAAGCTTTGCACCATGGGTTCCTCCTTCCTTTCCCTCTTTCCTACCTTAAATCTACAAAACCTAGACAGGAGACTGTGCTTCTAGTCTGTTGGGCAGTTCGTCTGTCAAAGCAGTGTCAAGGAGGAATCCTGCAGTCACAGAATGGAGGATGTAACTAACATCCAGACCCCTGAAATGATATTCCAAGTATCCAGACTTCAGTACAGTGGAGTCTCATACCAAGAACCAGGAAGGCGTCAGCTTGAATTAGAAAAGACCTTACATGATGACACTGAGATAACATGGGTCTTAGAGTTACCTGACAAGGAGGATTCAGCATTGCCGAAAAGTTGAACTCCAAAGTCTCCTCTGAGACTCAAGGCAACTCTTAGCTGTTGGCACTTGTAAAAATTAAAAAAGAAATTTAAACACTGTGGTGGATTAACTAATGAGCAACCCGTAACACCCAGCTGAACTGAATCGGCACAGTTCTGCGGTGCAAGGCCCCCCTGAGGATTGTGGACACTAACATAAAAGGAGAACTGGAGGGGAAGATGCTGGTGCTGTTGATTCTCTTGGAGAAGCTTGTCATGCTGGCTTTCTGGATTGGAACTCAGCTGTTCTCATCACTGGAGGAGGGTGGGCACTCGCTGTCGCTGAAGATGCTTGTGCTTCTTTTGGGGGAAGCTCTGGTTCTTGCCTTAAGGGTCACTTCCTGGCTCCAGTACAGATCCCTCAACTTGCTGGCACAGATACTTCGTCACACTGGGCCTTCCCAGTGCAGGTCCTTGGTATAGATGTGCATGAGGTGCCGTCTTGAGTCCTAGACTTTCAGTTGAACTTGTGGAGGACATTGTCATGGCCCTAGGTCTTCAACTGGAATCGTGCAGGGCATTGCCATGGGATCCAGGCCCTCAGCTGGATAGTTTGAATCTCTGTTGTGTGGACAGATCTTCTGCACTGTTTTGCATTTCACTCTTTGGGTGAATATTTAAAACAATCCTTTAAAATTATGTGTCCTGTGTTAAATCTTTTCCCTTGTACACAGTGACTGTAACTACTGACATACAGTAGTACGGGGTAAACATTTCCATTCCAAAAGGGAGAAACAGAAAGAAAGGAATCGGACCCAGTTTAGCAGGGCAGACATTAAATCCCATGACTATGTCCAGCCTCTGGGGCAAGGTGTGAGCTTCAAAGGCCTTGGGCAGCCTTGCCCAGGTGGCTTTACCTGTTGCAGTGCTCATGGCCCCTTTTTTGAGTGAGCTGTACTCTGCCAGTGACTTGCCTCAGACGTTCCACATTCTTGGCTTCTTCACCTTCCTGGGGTCTCTCCTGTACTTCGGCCTTGTTTTCACAGCTCTGCTTTCTCCGGGACACATTGCATGGCTTCCCAGGCCTCCTGAGGGCCAGGTGGAAGTCTCCCTGGCCCACAGCTGTTGGCATTCTGTCTGCCTATCAAATCAGTATCATATGGATGACACTAGCTCCAGTCACTTGGATTTTGGCTTCAAAGGCCTCTCAGTGCATGGGTGGCAGAACCCAGTGAACCAGAGTCCCTGGAAACAGATCTGCTGTGTGGCCCTTTGGGAACAGGCCACCTAGGAACTCTTCTCAGTCTTTCAAAGAAGCTTACTGCACTGTTGACACAGTGAAGGGTGTGGCCTTACCAACTCCTGAGATGCACTCAAGGCACTTTTCCTATTGTCCTGATGCAGAGTGCCTGGTTTCTTTTTAATGCTAACCTTGCTAGCAGCTGTGCTCTCCTTTGCTTCGGTTTTGCTGGTGTATCTTTTCCGGCAAAACTCCAGATTTTTCAAATGAGTTTTTCTTTTCCTCCTGATTGTCACTGTAAATCTGGTTGAAAGCAGTCAGAAGTACTCATGCCACGGACTGAATATTGTACTGTCTGAAATTTTCTCCACCACATCAGCCTGCCATTCTATAACCCTGATAAAGTGATTGCCGGGGCGGGAGTTTGTGCATCAACTGGGATCAACAGCAAAAGCCTGAATTGACCAGAAATGGTGTGAGGACGCTGCTCTCACAGGTGAGTTTTACCAAGGGAGCCTTGAAAGAGCTCCATTTCAGTATTCCCATAACTGGTGATACCACCTGTAATCATATTATTAGCATCTCAGAATTGCCATACTGAAATCAGTGTTTCCAACTTTCTGATTTTCCACTGTTGCTTTGCCAGCCTTGTTTGTTTTTGGTTGACTTGCTTTAGTTAACTTTACAGTGTTTTCATTTTTCTTATGTTCCCAGGTTCTTCTCCTTTGTCTCTTTTTTGCGCTTTAGGACCTTGTGTCCTTTTCCAGTGTGAAAACAAAAGCCACTAAATACAAATTCTTTCAGCCTGCCTCTCCTAGGCTCAGTTAAATGTTTTCTGGTTGCGTATACAGTATAATGTTCACACTTTGAAAAAAGGAAATACAGGACAAATATTGCTGCTTTCACACTTAATTCCCTTTCAGTTTTCCAACCAATACTGTTTTTCTTGGCTGCTGCACTGTTGCACTCTTGTAATGTTTTTTCTCAAAGTTTTTCTTCTTAACTCTGGTAGCTGTTGCTATGCACTTTTTCTTCATTTCTTGTTCCCTTTTCTTCCCTTCCAGAAAACAAGCTTGCCTGTAGGTCTTCCTCGAGGTGTTCTCTGGTTGCACCTTTCGGTTTTCTTGCTGTGGAAGTGAGAATGAGTGTGACTTACTGAGAATGTTTTCTGTGTGGGTTAGTGGTGTTTCTAGCCTGTCCGATGCACTCACCGAAGTGTCTCTAGTTTTAGTTGTTGGTATGTCCGTTTGTTAGCAGAACTTCATTCTTTACAGTGTTTCTCAGGCCTGCCCCGTTCTCACTGACCTGCTGAGTTCATTTACCTTGCTAAAAGTCCTCGGATACTTCTTCACGGTCTGTGGCGTGTAAGTAAGCCCCTCGTGTCTCTGTAGCCGTGCTCCTGGGAGTGGGTCTTTCCTGAAACCTGTTGGCTCAGCACTTTTTTTGACAGTTGGTGCTTTTGCCTCTGTTCGTCTCCCTCCCACGTAATGAATCTCACAAAGAAAGATTCATGAGCGAGTCATCCCTTTTTTTTTCAGGCTGAATTCTTAGCTTCGGATGTTTCTGTGGCATTGCATTTGTATATTTTTTGATCCCTATTTCTGCTTTGCCTTAAAATAAACTTGAGCGACTTGTTTTTGGTCCCTAGTTTCCCTTGGCATCCAGAGCATCTTTATTTCCTCTTCAGAGCCTGTAACGTGCTTTGTTTTTTATTGGTTAATTGTCAGGGGCTGCGTTTTCTGTTTATTAATCTCTAGTTTTTTGGAGACAGTGTGCCTAAAACCATTGAATTTTTGAGTTGAGTCAGCTTGCCATTAATTTATTCCAAGGTCAGTTTTATGGATGAGAACAGTGTGCCCCCCAAACTTTAATTGAATTTCTTGGTATCACACCACTCAAGTAATTGATAGCTCCTGAAATACTCAAACTTTCGTTTCTGACTTTTAGAAGGAATGAGGTTAACTTGACAACTTTGAAGAGTTTTCATTGCGATTTTACCCAAGGGTTTACATCTCCTGGATTTGCTCGGAACCTCTGAATTCATGGTTTGCCTTTAGTTACCTGCACAGGGCCGCAGCAGTCCTCCATGAGCTGGGGTTGTTCTGGCGCACCCCTGTGTGGGGTCAAGGCAGAAGGGGGCCTTCTCATTTGGTCCCATGGAATCAAGTCTCGTTTCTCTTCTCCCCATCAGTGGTTGTCCTCTTGTTCATTACTTTGCCTGAAGCCCTGCTTCAAGACCTCAATTGTCAGAAGATCATTTTTGTTTACTGTAATGTCTTTTGTAAACTTCCATAGTGTCTGATGGTTACATGGTTTTAAGAAAAATACTGTTAGTGAAGCCCGCCTGGTGGCGCGAGCCTGTAGTCCCAGCCCTTGGGAGGCTGAGGCACGAGGACGGCCACTGCGAGTTTGAGGCCAGCCTGGGTCACCTGGTGAATTCAAAGCCAGCCTCAACTGCATAGCAAGATCCTGTCTCAGAAAAAGAAAAGAAGAAGGAGAGAGAAAAAAAATACTACAATGAGAAGCATTTGTCTTACTTTTCATCTTTAGTTACCTATAAAGTATGAATTTCACTCAGGAAAATGAATTTAGCACCAGTCTATTCCAGCACTCTCTCAGTTCCCTGTTGTCTTTTATGCATTATAATTTACTGTTCCCAAGAACCTCTTTCTCATTACTGCTTTCACAAAGGAATTGGTACAATGAGAACTTTTTTCTCACAGAATGAGACTCACTTTTTTCTCTTGCCCACTAGATGGCGCAAGCGCACCGCGCTGCGGCTCAGGCGGCCGCTGCTTGGGGCTTGCGCCTGCGAGCCCAGCCACCCTCCGGGTTCCCATTGTCTGACGAGCCCTTAGCCGCACCGCTGTTCTGGAGCTTTCCATGTACGCGATGGCAAATTTTGCCGCGACCCAATGCGGCTCCTGAGGTTCTTGGGGTTAAGGACTGCGAGAGGATGAGAAAAACAAAGAAGAGAGAAAGCTGCGGTCGGGTGGAGCCCCTGTCCTCCTGATGGGAGGAAAGGAACTGCGCACCCCTGCGCACCTTTGTTTATACACCGGGAAAGACGTCAGTGTCAGCCCCTCGGCCCAGAAACCCGTTGCCTGGCCGGCTGCGCCCCTGGCCATCTTGGTGCTGGAACAACTTGTTTACAAAGCTTGTTTTGGGCTCTCTGTGTTTTCTGGGCTGGCCTTGCTTCAGCCCCACACATGTGATCAATCTCCAGCTTCAGCGGCTCCCTGCAAAATCTCACGTTTTCTAGTGGCACAACTGTTCCTCATATCAAAAGTAAAGACTGCATTAGAATACTTAGATGATTTTATTTTTTGTCTTGGAGGGTTTTGACCTTGAATTCAGTTGCCACGAGCCTGTGTACAGAACCTGCATACAGTTACAGCTCATCCTTCTCTCCTTGCCTCGTGGTTACTTCGCATCGCTCCTAGGATGCGGCGTTACTTACTTCGGAGTCCTAAGGCGCTGTGTGCCGCTCGCTGCTGTTCAGTAATAATATTTACCGAGTGTTTATGTGCTTTGCACCCTGCAGGAAGGGGGGGCACTGCGTGAACAGACCAATTCGTTTATCAGTAGCAAACGCACTGCATGGATAATTTTTCCTTCAGTTTAAAGCTAAATAGTGAACTGGCTAATGTATAAGATGGCTAATGGAAATTGTAGCCATCCATGAGGACTGTTTGGTTTGTGACATTGTTTGAAAATATTTAAACTGTTTTCTTTAGAAATATTTTATGCTTAGTTGGACATGGTAGTACAGGCCTATAATCCTGGCTGCTCAGGAGGCAGGAGGACCGCAAGTTCAGGGCCAAGCTGGGCAGCAGGTGACCGCTTGCCTCAAAATCAATCAATCAATCAATCAATCAGAATGAGTGGATATGTAGCTCAGTGGCAGGGAGCTTGCCTAGCAAGCCCTGGGTTTGATCTCCACAAAAAACAAAAAACCTGTTTATGATTGGAGATTATTTTGAGTTAAGTACAAAGGAGAGGAAAGTAAGACTGGGTGAATGCATATTTTCCGGTTTTTTACTTTAAAAGTGCTTATTTATTTTATTTTATTCTCCCAATAACTTGGCAGATAAGTACATACTCCAGTTTTACAAATGATGAAACTGAGAAATCAAGTGGCTTAAATAAATTTCCCAGGATCAGACAGCTGGTAAGTAGAAAGACAAACCGTTTGGACCCATCTCAGACCTGCTTTTAAAACCTCTCTTCTTTAGAAGTATCCTTCTGTAGTTGCCTGGAGAAACGGGGCTTGCGCCTCCAAACCAACCCGAGCCACTTGGCATAAAAGCATTGTTGTCTGTCTGCTAAACTACTTCCTGAAATGGAACCGTTTGAAATTCTTGTGTCAACTGGCATATCCTAAAGGCAGAAAAACAAACAAAGGAGTTTGGAAATTGATTTTTAAATATTGTAGAGAAATTTGTTTTTGTCAAAGTAGAACAACCAATCATGCGCTCTCTTTGACAGAAAACCGTAAAATATTTTTTAAAAAACCTAAAAATTTCATCCAGCAAAACTTTTGCCTAATAGTTTAGTCTTGTCTCTCATGTATACTGTTGACCTGCTGTAGTGACTGTAAATGATATCTATCAGCTTGAAAATGTAGTACATGATTTAAGGAAGATGTTAAGTTACTAAGGTAAAAAAAATAGACAAGTTTCTAACAGTACTGTAACTAGATAACAATTTGTGTGTCTTCTTAAAATTTCCATGATTTCTCTTGTTAAAGGTCCTTGTAGCTAAGCTTTAAAGCAGGAAATGTGGTTTTAACCCAGTTTGCTTAAACAGGTGTAAGATAAAGTAGAACAATTTTTAAAAATGTTAGTGAAAAGGAATATCTTAATTTCTCGGAGGCTGTGGTATACTTTCCTGGTTCTGTAGTCTTTGTCCTTTTTCACTGTGTCTGAAAATATTAGGTACATTTGCTTCAAAGTTGAGATGGTTTTATCATAGCTATTAAAATAATCATTGCTGCTAGCTGAACAATTGTTGTCATTATATGTCACCACATGTAAGATGTCATCCTCCTGTGACTAAATTTATATCCCCCATGCTACCTTACGGTCATCCTGAGCAGTGACGAGGTAACTAACACTGTTATCCTTTTTATGTGTTACCAGTTGTTGATCGTGGTAGCATATTTTTGTAGTGTTGTTTTGTGTGGAAATCCCAAAAGGTTTGACAGTTCTTGCTAACCAAGATGATGTCATCTATAAGGACTCATTGGGCTGTAAAGACTTTTTGGCAGAGGTGTTTTTAAAAAGTGTATTGAATTCCTGGCCATGTGTATGTTGATAATTATGTAACCTCAGTGATACTGGAGCTATAAGAAGGGAACTAACTTTCAATCATCAATGAATGAACATGTTTAATAAGTTGTAATTGTGGCATGATGGATTATAGTTAGCTTTGCTTAATCAATTTCATCTAAAGTTTAATAATTACATTATTTAGTCACTTCCTTATTTAGTAACGATGTTTCAGTATATCAGCTAGGAAATATTCTCATAGAGTGCCAAATGTTTTTGATGAGTAAAATCCACAAGAGATTGAAGGCAAATGAAAATCTTTTAGAATTATGCAGGAGTTTTTTTCCCCTTTTTTAAAAATCTGAAGTAACCAAAAATGTCTTTATGTAATTAAGAGA
Organism: Dolichotis patagonum; assembly: GCA_004027295.1. Classification (NCBI taxonomy): domain Eukaryota; kingdom Metazoa; phylum Chordata; class Mammalia; order Rodentia; family Caviidae; genus Dolichotis; species Dolichotis patagonum. The sequence goes on from PVJX010001513.1 coordinate 130,412, forward strand.
ATCCCTGTGTATATTTAAATATTTAACCTGCTGTAACTTTTTGTTAGTTAAAAATTAGGCAGGTTTATAGAAAATGAGTATTTGTATATATATTACCTATATTTTAGGTACTGTTGTCTTATAAATACATTGTTTTATTTATTTATTTTTTTTTACTGTGCTCTGTGGGGGAGAGGGTCAACTTTTATTGCAGTACACATTGCTTATGTATAAACATAAATTTCACAGATATTCTTATCCCATGATCTGCATTCTGATACTCCCTTTTCTGTTTGATTTTTTTAAGAAATTTGAATCCACTAAGTTGACTTCATGATCTGTCAGTGGTTTGGGACTCAGTTTGGAAAACACTGCCATATAGGATTGAAAAGTAAGTTTTTTACCCTAAATATTAGCAACAGACTATTCTAAGAATTTGAATATTTGAAAAATCTTTATGGTAATTGAGTAGCAGAAAAAATAAATAAATCCTTTGTTTCTTCAATGCTTCCTGCTACATAATCATCAAATGTTATTTGACTGTTGTTTTCCAAAATTTAACTGAATGCTTAACAGATAATAGAGCAAGAACTATCTGAAGCATCAAGCTGACAAAGAGAACTTCAGTATTGATTGAGATACCATAGTTGTCTATGTACCCTTAAAATTAAGACAGCAAATAGAAGTTTCAAGTTAATTGTTTTTCAAGGGTGTTATTAAACAACTTAGCACTGATTGTTGGTAATGAAAGCATTCTAAATATGAAAAGCCTGTAAAAATGCAGTTTTATTATGTATAAGTGTGAAAAATATTGTGAACATTAATAACTTTATTGCTTCATTTATGTTGAATGACTTTGTATACCTAAGAAACTTGATACTTCTTGCTTGACAAAAAAATTAGGTAGATCAGTAGGATAAAGTTTAGTGCAATCTGAAAGACAAGTAAGTGTCATGAGGAGTATGAATGAAATTCACTGAAAAGTATTTTCTAACCTTAGGTGACAGTAATTTGAACATTTAGAAATTATAGAGAAGGACATTGCCTGTAAGGAGAACAGAAAGAAGCATGAAGAAAGAAAAATTTGATATGTTCAAGAGGTTTTAAAAAATAGTTGGGTGGATTTTGTTAGTTTTTGAGCAGAGGAAAGAATCATTAAGAAATCTGTGAAATAATTCAGAGAAGAAATGAATTTGAAATAGGGAGTATCTGTGAAAATAGAAAATGGAATTTGCCAGTACATTCAAGTAGAATCCACACTAGTTTATTGAAAAATGTTATTTTTCTGGGATCTGATGTGCTCTTTGTCCTGGCAGTGTCCCTAGTGTAGGGTGCTCAGGAGTTTTTAGTCCTGGAGAGGAGTCAGGGGTGCCCTGGAAGTGGGGGCACTGGCTGCTCAACCTGAAGCCTGCCGGATGACGAGGTTGCTAGCGCAGGTGAGCAGGGAAGTGGGGTGCAGATGGAACCAGACAGAACCAAGCCAAGCTGTGCTGGCTCGAAGGAAAGAGGGTGGAACACCCTGGAAACCTTCATTGCGACTGGAATCCAGAGAGTTGGACTGAGGGGACGGTCTGGTAAAAGGGAAGGCCAGGGACAGATCATCCAAAGCCCTAGAATGTCTGACACAGGTTTGGGCAGAAGGAACCATGATAGAGTTTTAAACAAGAGATTCAGAACCAATTTAATCTTACAAGGATTAATAAACTTAAGCAAAAGCACGCAGAGTGATCCCGGGAAGCTCAGAGCATGCAGTGTTAGGAAGTACAGCTGGACCAGACAGTTCTGGAATTAGCCATGGGTATCAGGTACCATCAGGTGCTTCCATGCTGTCCTGTACCGCATGTCATTATGTCTTTGCGTTTCTCTGCTGTGTCTGCTTCGATATTCTTGTGTGCTGGGTTTTCTGCTTCTCTAACAACAAAGCCGACCCACAGTCTTTGGGTTTCACTGATACTTCGAGGTCTCCTAAAGAGAGTGCAGTTGGCTTCTTAAGTAACCTGTCTGCCTTGACCTAATGAGCTGTGGCTGAAGGAGGCGTGCACAGCACACAGCAGAGGCGTAACTGCTTCAGAGTCCACCTCTCTTGTAGTTAAGCGAGTGACGTGAGTTAGGGGCTGGGCTGATTTCTTAGAACGGACAGAGTTTGGAAGATCATTCTAGCTGCAAAATGAAGAGTTGGGACCAGAAGGATTCGAGGCAGGAAACCCCTTTAGGAGACTGTAGTAACCCAGGTGATAGATACTGTCAGCCTGACTTAGTGTGGTGAGCAAGAGGAGAGCAGATTTGTGGCAGCTAAAGCTTGACACTCCAGACTCTCCTGGTGGGCTGGATGTGGGAGAACGAGGAGTCAAGGCGAACGTCTGTGTTTTTTGCTGGAATAACTGATTGGATGTTGGTAGCAGTTCCTGAGGTGGAAGAGGACAGCAAAAGCAGGAAGCAAATTTAGTGGAAATCGAAGAATACGAAGGATTTATTTTTGTGTGATGTAGTTTGAGTTAGCTTTGACAGCTCCAAGGGAATAGCGCATTGGATTTAGTATGTGTCTAGAGGAAAGAGTTCAGTAGCACACAAGTAAATACGCGTACTTGTTCAGTTCTGTGTGGTAACTGACACCATGAGGATGGATGCAACGACCCCGGGAGTGTAACAGAAGAAGAGGGCCAGCCCTCTCAGGAATCGTGTGTGGGGGAGGGCAGGGCCAGGTAGCCTGCAAGGGAGACTGGCACGGATCAGACAGGAGTAAGAAACATCAGTAGAACATAGTGTTTTTAGGAACCTGAGGAACCCAAGGAGTGAGTGTCTTGGGCCGGGAATGCGGCTGACAGCGTCCACCAGAAGACCAGCGTTGTGTCGGGTGTTGCCGCAAGGGGCTGGGTGATGCCCGCCACGAATGGGTTCATCAGCTTGGTGAGCTCAGGACTGATTACTGTGGGGGAGGCAAAGAAGTTGTCCTGGTTACTTTTCTTACTGCTGAGACGAAACATTTACACCCAAAGTTGAAGGAGGGAAGGCTTATTTTGGCTCTTGGTTTGTAGAGGTTTCAGTCTGTAGGCGCCTGGCTCTAAGGCAGGTTGGCATGGGAGAGGGCATCATAAAGGAGAAACAGTTCTTGGCGAAGCAGGGCAGGCAGAAAGGAAGAAGCAGCAAGTGACCACAGCAGCTGTCTTACTGTCCCTTATGTTTTATCCCGGCTGCCCACCCTATGGGCGGGTAACACTTATACCTAGCGTTGGGCACTCTTAATCTTACCCAGACGATGGGGAAACGAATCTGTAGACTGACTTAGTGATCACACACCTTGACCCCAGCATCACGTGCTCCAGATCCAGCCATCTCTGAAAAGTCCCACCTATGACTGCCTGAGGCTTTGGGGGTCATCTGGATACAAGCACTGCGTAACCAGTTTTGCTGTGAGGAGAGAGCGGCCTGTGCCTATGGTTGAGATGGCAGTCCAGTTGGATCTTTAAGTACATTTGTTTCTTAAAGTAAAAGAAGGAATGGTAACCAGTAGCACAGGATGAAGGTACTGCTGCGCTGTGATGGTGACGAGTAAAGTGTGTCGCGCAGGTCTGGTAGCGCGCCCTTTTTCTGCAGCGCTCAGCGGGCGGAGGCAGGAAGATTGCGAGCTGGAGGCCAGCCTGAGATACATAACCAGTTTAAAGGCCAGCGCAGGCCACACAGGGAGTCCTTTTCTCACAAAAAGAAACAAAAGTTTATGGAAACTGGCTCCGTGAGTAGAAGCTGTGGGGCCGGGGTAAATTTAGCTCAGTGGCGTAAGCACCTGCCTTGCAAGCACACAGTTGTGAGTTCGATCCCCAGTACCAAAAAAAAAGTCACTTAAGTGAGTAGAAGTTGAGGTATTTCCTGATTTATATTTTCTCTGGAAAAGGATTGCAGTAACCTACAAATAAAATGAGTTGCAAATTTAAGGAACAGGGTGACACTTTGAAATAACTATTGTCAAAATTAGAGAAGGTATCAGGCTAGGAGATGTGAAGTGTTTTACCTTGCTGAGCTTGGAGCCCGTGAATCCAAAAAGCAGCACCAGTGTGCGCCGTTGGGTTTGTTTCGTTCAGGCAGTCTAGGATAGGCCTGAAGGAGGGGACACCACTTGGGCCCCTGATACTGAGGTGATGGTGGCCTGACAGATGAATCGTGGAACCAAGGAGAGGAAGTGAAGAAGTTAGAGAGGAAGAGTGGGAAAATGAGTTATTAAAGGCCTGTGGACTTAAAGTGCAAAGTGAGAGTAACTCCGTGCAAGGCCCGGTCCTCAAATGAGAGAGACATGAAGGGCGGACAAACCAGAAGCTTCCTGGGGGTTTCCAGCCTGCGGCACGGGAAGAGTGATGCTTCCCGAAGAAGAGGGAGACGTGGAAGGAAAAGTAGGGAAAGTCAGATTTCCAGTATTTCAAGTTTGAGTGCTATTGGAACATCTTACTGAGACGCGACAGGATAGGAAAGAGGGGCCAGGGAAACAAAACTGGGCGATCATGATTGACGCTACCAATTTACTAAGCAGTATAAAATGATTAGGTCCTCTTTGGTGCATGTAGGAGTGGACGTAGAATTATCAGAGAAAAAGTGTTTGCCAAGGATTCAGCAGTTTGCAGAGAAACTTGGGAAAGGCTACAGAAGTTCACTGAGTAGCCCACTGGATGGGGCACTCTCCAGAGGACTCAGGAAGGGTTAGCGTAATCTTAGCTTTTGGGTAGTATGTTTATGGCCAGTGATTATGTAGGAGTATTTTAGATGTGATTTTTTTTTGAAAAAAAAACACCCAAATAGTTTAACACTTAAAAAATAATTCTTACTAGCTTCTTTATTAAAAAAAAAAAAAAAGAAAAGAGGTATTAGCTATGTTCCGGCTTTCAGTATCCTGGCCATGTAGTTCAATACCTCGGGGAGGTCATGGTTACTGCTCGGGGGTGTGACGAGGTTGACGGCTTTGGAGCGCTGTTGGACCACCTGACCTTACACTGAGAAGTTCCAGTGGGCCGCTTTCTTCCTCACGTGTCGCATTAAGCTATTTGACATTGTGGTTCAAGGATCTTCAGTGATGGTGAACATAGTGCAATGGTTGTATTATTGGAAGCTCTGAAAGGTTTGCCAGCACTTTTCCTTCAAGGTATTTTACTGTGCTATAATTTAAAATAGATGATACATGGGGGGAAAGTGTTTCTCCTATTACACTCTTGTAACACGAAATAATTCCGTGGACTGTGGTCACCAACACGTATGAGGGCTCCTCATTACCAGCAGCAGATCTACAGATCCTCCAGTGCAAACCGGCTTGGTGTCCTGTCATCCAGTTAAGCTCTTACGCTGTCTGCCTAGAGACAGCCTCAGATCCCGCAGGTCAGCGATGGGGCCAGTTAATTTTCTAGAATGGCTTACAGAATTTAGACCAAAGCCGTACTCATATTTACTCTTACGAAGGGAACACAGAGAACACAGCACCCAGGGAGCAACGCAGTGGAAGATACCCGCAAGGCAGTGGGGCGGGAGTTGGCGTAGAGCATCCGTGCTCCTCCCGGGCACTCTGCTGCCAGAAGCTTGCGTTTCAGCCATCTGGAAGCCCTCAGAATTCAGCCTGTTTGGCTTTTTCTGGAAACCTTATTCCATAAGCAGAATTGATTAAATTATTGGACATCAGATTCCCAGCATTTTGCTTGACTCTTTCAATTCTATCCCCTTCTTTACTAGTTTGAGCCATTTAGTCACTGGGTGGTTCCCCCTGGCATTAGTCATCCAGAGGTTATCTAAGAGCCCCTACCCATTATTAGCTCACTGCCCAGCAAACACACTCTGCCCACTTCAGGGAGTCTAAGGATTTTAGGAGTTTTATGCAGGGAAGTAGGGACAAGACCGAATGTGTCTTGCACAGTTTCACAGTACAAATGAACACATTTAACACTTAATTGGCTCTGTTGACATTCGTGATTCCAAACCAACAAACCTCAAGCCATGTTACCATTTCTGTTGGACATGCATTATCTTTAAATGATATTACTTTAGTTTTTTCCTTGCTGAGCCAAAATACCTGACACCCAAAGTTAAAGGAGGAAAGGTTTTTTGTAGCTCACAGTTTTTAGAGGTTTCAGTCCATAGATGGCTCACTCTTAGAGTGGCATGGCGGAGGGACATTGCTAAGAAGAAGTAGTTCATGGCAGACCGAAGGCAGCAAAAGCAGCAGCAACAACAACAGCCCTCCTTCTAAAACTTACATCTTATCCAGACTACCTGCCCTGGGGCGGGAACACCCATAATCCTAGCATCACACTATTAATCAGTTCCAGCATCACACACTTCAGATCCAGCCACCTCTGAGTCACCGCTGACCACACGAAGCTTGGGAGGGAGGCGCATCTAGATGCAAGCCGTAGCCAGTGCCGTGCGCTTTCCCCATGTGTCATTAACTTATTCCTGAAAGTCTTCAATCCCCTTTGGAGAGGCTTAAAGAGTCAGAGCAGAACCTCTTTTGTGACACCTAGTAGGCAGTCTGCTGCATGAAGATGAAGCTGACTGTCCTCCACAGCCACAGCTGTCAGAAACTCATTAAACTAAACAGTGTACACAGACTTTACTCTTTGAATGACAGACTCATGGCCACAAATGCTGCCGATGATCTGAGGAGGGACTGGAAGGGTTATGTGGTCCCTGCTGGTGTGGGAGTGGCGAACAAGGCTGTTTGGCACCCATGAAGTGGTGTCTTGACACAGGAATAGCAGCTATTCCGCTACTGAGGGGCATTCCTGTTATAGGACCCACAGAAATGGACAGGAAAAACTCAAATCTGTTCACATTTACACTGTAGATTCTGTTCTGAGTGTCCTCAACTTTGTGTGTAAAAAAAGAGAGGGATAGATACTTCTGGACTGATACTCGTGTGCCCTGCCAGCCTGGGGTCTGGCGAGCGGGCAGACTCTGCAGATGTTCAGTCTTTCCGAAGATGCTTCCACCTGTGCGTTGTCAGAAAGCTCTCAATAAACAAGGACCAACGCACCTAAGGTTCAGCTTGTGTTTTGCAACACAAACCAGTGTATGGCTCTGAAGAAGAGCCTCCTCAGAAAAATGAGATTACAGAATATACCGAACTTTTTTCCAAATGAGTGAAGAAAGTAAAAGAAAATTTTCAGGAATAGATTGCCAGGAAATACAGGCTTCCTCTCAGAGACTTTCTACTTCACAGTCGGAGTCCACTCAAAAATGACATTTTTTTCGTTTTGGGGGTTTGTTTTGCTGGCACACATCTATACTCCCAGCACTGAGGCATCTGAGGCAGGAGGATCACCATGAGTTTGAGGCCAGCCTGAGCTCCATAGCATTACCTTGCCTTTAAAAACAAAAACAGTGTGTTTTGAAATTTCTAGCCTTTGTCACTAGTTTAAAAATCAAAGGATTATGATGGCCAAAGCTATAGGCCTTACTCTATGAAGGGCAACCTGAAAATGAGATAGAACATAAAACTGAAGCTGTTTCTGAGTGAGTGATAATAGGTTTATAGCTTGAAAATTGCATTTTGTACTAACCTTGCCAGTCTTCAACTTAGATTTGTAATACCTGGTTATCACAGTCAACTGGAAGTGCTGTTTTTCTCCCCATCTTGCTGAGCTTTCAGATTCTGAAACATGGTGTAATTTACTCTAAAATTTAGTGATTATTTTTTTCCCCTGCTAGGAGCGGGCACACTTAATTACAGGAGGTTATTTGTCATGGAATCATTTTCTTCTAATGCCTATGTAGCACTTTTAAAAATTCTGATTATAATATTGCTGGCAAGATAAACTAGTAATTATATGCGGAATTAACTAATATGAATGAAATTATAAGATGCATCTGGGACGTTTCTTATTTACTCTTGATATGTGGTTTTAAGAAGTGTCTCTGGTGATGGTTGAATGTGATCAACATTTTATGAGACTTGAGAATCGGATTAGTAACATACTTGGCAAAAGTTACTATTAGGAAGTATTGGGCATTTCATTCTAACTCCAGAAATAAGTTATTTTGTGTAACCAGGTTTTTTTTTTTGTTGTTGTTGTTGTTTGGATAATGTAAAGATTTAACCCAACTGTGTACATAGTACAGAAATTTAAAGCTAAACATTCTTTTTTGGTGTAAAAAGTTGGACAAGTTTTATAGAATTTTTTGAATTGTTAGGAATGCTGGAAACTTGTGTCTCTAGAGTTAGACGATTAAAGATAATGTGTAAGAGTATAATCAGAATCACCCATATAAGTTCCCTGGTTCATAAAAGTCGATATAAATCTTTCGTATATACATTCCTGAACCTTAATTCTTTTGCGTATTAAAATTGGAGAGTCACCAAACTAGGTTAAAAGGCAAAAGGAAAGTATACAGTTAGCTGTACATTCATTCAGCCTTAAGGATGGCAGGTAAGTAGAGAGTTCTGAAATGTGCCTTCTGCCTGCTGCTGTTATTTCATTTTGTTTTAACAAGTTTCTGAAGTCTCAGTACTGACTAGTAGTTTATTTTGTTGGGGTTACAGGAGCTCATGGAGCTTCATCTTACATCCTTGGTTAACCATTACAAAATTCAACACCTCTTCATTAATAAAAAAAAAAAAACCCTGATGAAAATAAAAAAGGACCTTATTTTCAGCTGTGATACAGCTGTGTATGACCAACCCATAGCCAACATCCTGGGGAAAAGCTAAACATGTTTTCTCTAAAATCAGAAATGAGACAAGCTTGTCTGCTCTCACTGCTCTGTTCAGTATGCTTGAACTTAGAGTAATGAGGTGAGAGAAACAAAAAAAGGGATATAGAGAAAGTCAGATTATTCACATTTGTAGATGATATGATTCTTTATATAGAAGGACACCTCTACACCCCCCCCAAAAAAAACTGCCAGAAGTCTGATAAGTTCAACAAGGATATAAAATCAACACACAAAAATCAGTAGTGTACATGTATATCAATAATGAACCCAAAAAAGACATCAGAAAAAAATACATGTATAAAAACCTTTTTAAAAAATCAAATACCTAGCAATCGGTCTTAACTCAAGAGGTGAAAGACTTCTAACAAAAATTATAGCGCTCTGAAGACAAAAAACAAGGAATGTAGAAATGACAAAATAAACCAGGTATGGTGGTACGGGTCTGTAATTCCAGTACTCTGGGAGACTGAGGCAGGAGGAGCTCAAGTTCAAGCCCAGCCTGGTAACTTAAGGGCTCACTCTGTCTTTTAAATATTTGTATAAGGTTTAGGGATCTAGATCAGTGTAAAGGCCCTGAGTTTACTTCCAGGGGCGGAAGGAGCCATCTCTTGTTGTTGGATTAGCGGAATTAATATTGTTAAAGTGGCCATATTACCAAAAGAGATTGATAGAGTCAGTGCAATCCCTGTTAAAATACTGAGAGCATTTTTCACAGAACTAGAAAAACTCCTGAAATTCACATTAAACTGGAAAATACTGAAACTAACCAAAGCAATCCTGAGCAAAACAGGAGGCATCACAATATACTGTATTTCAAAACCATGAGCACAGAACAGCATGGTACTTGCCCAAAAATAGATTCATTGACTGGTAGAATAAAACAGAAAATACAGAAACAAGCCTCCACTCCTCCAGCCATCTGATTGGTCCTTCAAGGGCATTCTTTTGAGAAGATCTACTTTGCATCTTGGGTGAAGCAGGGGAGCATTGTTTTGAAGCTAGAGTGGGAAAGAAGGACGTAATCTACCCCTATAGGTTTCTGGTTATTGATCCCTGACGGGGGAAAAACGGAGGGAATTTACTGAGAATTTACTAATCAGTCCTCTTTATGGAGGGCTCTTCTAGCACTTCCTCTGACTTTTAAAGATACCTCACACTCTTACCATCGTCTGTGTGTTCTGTGTATTATCTTTGTGATACTATAAAACAATTTCCTTTTAAAAATAATATGCCGTTCCATGAACCCCAGCAGAAGGACTCCAACAAGCGAGGCAGACAGTTAAACAGAGAGGATAAAAGGAGTAACGCCTACAACAGGAAAATAGGATAAGTTATAACCATCAATGTTAATGGCCTCAATTCACCAGTCAAAAGACAGACTGGAAGAATGGATCAAGAGGCACGATCCAGCCATATGCTGTATACAAGAAACACATTAAATTCAAAAATCAATTCATAGACTGGAAGTCAAAGGGTGGAAAACAATACTTCATGGGACAAGAACCCGGAAAAAAGCAGGAGAAGCTATTCTATTTGCACACAAAGTGAACTTCAAGGCAAGACTGATTAAGATAAAGAAGATCGCTACATCCTTGTAAAGGTAACAATCCAAGAGGAAGAAGTAACAATCATAAATATATATGCAACAAATACCAGGGTACCCCTACTATATAAAACAAATATTGACAAACATGAAATCAAATAAGCCCTAATACACTTGTATGGGGGAATCTCAGTACCCCACTGTCATGAAGAGACATATCAACTTAGACAGACAAATCAGTGAAGTATTAGAACTGAACCAAACTTTTGAACAAATGAACTTTATAGATGTCGATAGAATGTTTCACCCCACAATATCAGAATACACTTTCTTCTCAGCTGCACATGGGACATTCTCCAAAATAGACCACATACTAGCTCATAGAACATGCTTAAGTAAATGCAAAGGAATTGTAATTATCAGACCACAGAGCCCTGAAATTGGAAATCCATGGCAAAAGAAACCACTTGAACTATATAAACACATGGAAATTAAATGGTACCCTCCTGAACAACCAATTAGTTGCAGATGAAATTAAAGAAAAAATTAGACAGTTTCATAGTTAAATGATAACGGTACTATAATATACCAGAGCGTATTGGACACAATGAAAGCAGTCTTAAGAGGGAAATTTATAGCAGTAAATACCCATATCAGGAAAAAAGAGCAAGCACATATAAACAACTTAATGGTAAACTTCAAACTTCTAGAAAAAGAAGAGCAGGTTAAGCCAAAAGCTCACACAAAGGAGGAAATTACAAAGATCAGAGCAGAAATTAATGCATTGGAGACTAAACAATCAATAGAAAGAATCAATGAGTTGATTCTTTGAAAGATTAAATAAAATCGACAAACCCTTATCCAGCCTTATCAATAAAAGAGAAAAGACAAGACTCAAATCCATATAGTTAGGAATGAAAAGAGTGAAATCACAACGGACCCTGCAGAAATCCAGAAGATCATCTGTACCTACTTTGAAAACTTGTATTCTAATAAGATGGAAAATACAGAAGAAATGGACAGATTCCTAGATACATACGAATTACCAAAGCTGAATCAAGAAGATATAAAAATCCTAAGTAAGCTAATATCAATCAGTGAAATCAAAGATGTAATAAAACTTATCAACAAATAAAAGCCTAGGCCCTGACAGATTCACTGCTGAATTCTATGAGAAATTTAGAGAAGACCTAACACCACTATTTCTCAAACTCTTTTAATGAAATTGAAAGGGAAGCAGTACTTCCAAATTCATTGCTGGAAGCAAGCATTACCTTGATACCAAAACCAGAGAAAGATCCAACTGAAAAAGAATTACAGGCTAATTTCCTTAATGAACATAGATGCAAAAATCCTCAATAAACTACTGGCAAACAATGCAACAAATCATCAAGAAGATTATATACCATGATCAAGTGGGATTCATCCAGGGATGCAGGAATAGTTCAACATACATACATCAATAAATATACTATACCATATTAACAGAGCTAAGGACAAAAAGCGAATGATCACCTCAATAGATGCAGAAAAAACTTTTGACAACGTCTAGTACCCATTCGTGATAAACACCCTACAGAAAATTGGAATAGATGGCCTTTATCTCAGTCTGATAAAAGCCATCTATGACAGATCAACAGCCAACTTTATACTAAATGGACAAAAGCTGAAAACTATCTCTAAAATCAGAAACAAGACAAGGATGTCCACTGTCTCCACTCTTACGCAGCATAGTCCTGGAAACTTTAGCCAGAGCCATAAGACAAGAGAAAGAAATAAAAGGAATAATGCTAGTCAAGAAAGAAGTTAAACTATTGTTATTTGCAGATGACATGATACTCTACATAGAAGATGCCAAAAACTCCATTTAAAAAACTGCTAGATTTATAAGCAAGTTTAATAGCATAGCTAGATGCAAAGTCAGCACTCAATATCCTTCCTGTACATGAATAACAAACTCACTGAGAGAGAACTCAACACCACCTTTCACAGTAGCATCCAAAAAATGAAATACCTGGGAATCAATCTAATGAAGGATATAAAAGACCTCTACATTGAAAACTATAGTACTCTGAAAAAGGAGAATGAAGAAGATATTAGAAGATGTAGTGACATCCCTTGCTCTTGGGTTGAAAGAACCAATATAGTGAAAATGACCATACTTCCAAAACTGTTACACAGATTTAATGCAACCCCAATTAAAATTCCAGTAGTATATCTCACCAAATTAGAGAAAACAATCATAAATTCATCTGGAACCAGAGGAGACCTAGCATAGCAAAGGCAAGACAGGGAGCATCACAGTCTCTGACTTGAAATTATACTATAAAGCTACTATGATAAAAACTGTGTGATCGGGCTGAGGATGTAGCTCAGTGGTAGGGTGCTTGCCTAGCATGCACGAGATCCTGAGTTCAGTCCCAAGTACCACAGACCCAAAGGTCAGTGGAACAGAGTATAAGACGCAGAAACAACTCCAGACACCCTAGATAAGGTGCCTGCCTTATCTTTGGCAGAGGTGCTAAACACATCTACTGGAAGAAAGCCTCTTTAATAAGTGGTGCTGGAGAAACCGGCTCTGCACATGCCTGAGATTAAAGTTGGCCCATTTTTCACCATTCACTAAACTAAATTGAGAATGTATCAGAGATCTAAATATTAAAACAGAAACATTGTATCTGCTGGAAGATAGAGTTGGTAAAACACTTGAAGACATTGATGTAGGCAAAGACTTTATGAACAAAACCCCAATCATACAGAAACTATCACAAAGAATCAGCAACTGGGATCTCATCCTATCGAAAAGGTTTTACTCAGCAAGAGAAACCACCAACAGAATGAAGAGACAACACACAACGAGGAGAAAATGTTTGCCAGTGTTCCTCAAAGGATTCCTATCAAGAATATATAAAGAACTCAAAAAGATACAAAAATAATCTGCCCTAGGCAAGAATGGAACTAGAATCCTAGTGTTCTTAGTTTGAGTCTCTGGTTTCCTACAGAGTGGGAGTCAAACTCTGCCCTCTCAGAGGCAGCAGTGACTGCCTTATGCTCAGGCAGCCTCACTAGAGCCCAAGGGCCTTGCTTCGCCATGGAGCATTGAGCCGCACAGCCCAAGACTGGTGCTGCTTTCGCCCCATCCATACCAGTCTTGGGGAGAGAAGAAGAGCGCATGTCGAGAGGAAATGGCTCGTTGGGCTGTGACTCACCTTTGGGAAAGGGTGAAGAGAGGATGCCCCCAGGATGCCCCCAGGATGCACCCTATGGCTGAATTATAACTGAAAAGTACACAGAACTGGAATGGATGAGATGTGATCGGAGGCCTGTTGAGAGCTCGTTAAGGAATGGTGTTAAGTGCAGGCTTATTACACTTACAGGGAAACAGTGACTTGGTCCAGGTGTGAGGCCAAGAAGCTCGTACTGCATTCTGGAGCAGTCAGACAAGGTTAGGCCCACTCTGCAGAGCTGTTCCCCTAAGGGTTATCGTCTACCTGCTGAGGAAGCAGCCATAGTTGTCCTTGGCATGAATGGGTCCTGTTACCTGTGGTTCTGCCATGTGGGCCATAACTTAGGGATCAGGGCAAGCTTCTGGCCTAAGGCTAGGGCACGTGAAGTGGTCTGGAATGGAGACTGCGTAACCAGCAGTAGTGAAGGTTAATTGTGTTTTTTCTTTCCTGTGCATTCCTCCTGGAGAGGAGGAGAGTGACATAATTCACACGGGGAGCTTAAAGTTAACTTTGCTCACTGGCTGATTCATTCACAGCCTTTTCAAATGCTTCTTTACCAGGTACTCTTCGAGCCTGCTGATTGCATGAACAGAGTAAAGTGCATGCTTTGGTGGTACTTGTGTTTCAGTGAAGCAGGTAATAAGCCTGAAGTGGAAGTCAGTACTCAGAAGTGCTATGAAGAGAAGTGAAGCAGGATGGGCCAAGAGTGGACTAAAGGTGCCTTTGTAGATAATAGAAGCCTAGAGATTTATTGTAAGGAAGTGGCTTGCGATTCTGGATACCGGCAAGCCCCCAGGCCTACATTTGGCAAGCTGGAGACCCAGGATTGCTGATGGTGTAGTTCCAGTTTCTAGGTCCAAAGGCCCAGGAACCAAGAGACTCAGTAGTACAGCTCCAGACTAAAGCCAGCAGGCTTGAGACCCAGGAAAAGCCCAAGCCAGGGAAAGACCAGTGGATGGCCCAGCTCAAGCCACAGGAGTTCCCTCTTCCTGTCAGGAGAATCAGCTTTCTGTTGTGTGCAGGCCTTCACCTGAGTGGATGAGACCCATCCACGTGATAGAGTCCAACCCATGTGACTCATGTGTGAGTTTAAATGTTAGCCAGAAGCACCCTTAGAGAAACACTCACAATAATGTTTTAACAAATATCTGGGCACACTGTGTCCAAGTAAGTTGATAGATTATTTTGTATTTTAAAGAGAAAAAAACCCACTAAAAATGATACAGAATTTCATATCAAGATAACAGGAAGTTAACAATGGTTAATATATTGTGTATTGTTATCTTCAGAGCAGTTACTCAGATTATAAGATGTAGGCATGAAAAATTGATCAAACGGTATAAGCACAAACCATTCTTTTAAGTGAACTAAAAGAAATTGTTGGCCCTGAAGCAAGGCCAACAGATCACTGTAGCTGCTCGTTTCAAACAGGAGCCTAAAGAGAATTCCTTCTGTGGTCTGTTGGCCATTTCAGAACTTTGGAAATGGACTGGTCAATTCATCAGAAAGAAATAGCAGGTGAGTATGGCAGACTTTAGGGGGCCTGCAGGGGAGAGACCCTGGCGCCTCGGGACCTGCACCATGTGGTTGACTTGGGGTTCCGGGAGAACAAGGAGCTCTTCCCCTCTCTCGGGGGCGGCTGAGAGTATGGCAGACTTTGGGCGGCCTGAAGGAGAGAGACCCTCGCTCGTCGGGACCTGCACAGTATGGGGTTGACTCAGGGTGCCGGGAGAACAAGGAGCTCCTCCCCTCTCTGGGTGGCAGCTGTGAGTGTGACCAACTTTCAGCAGCCCGGAGAAGAGAGACCCTGGCGCGTTGGGACCTGCACTGTGCGGTTGACTCGGGGTGCCTGGACAACAAGGAACTCCCCCCCTCTCTGGGGGCAGCTGTGAGTGTGGCAGACTTTTGGTGGCCTGAAGGAGAGAGACCCTAGCGCATTGGGACCTGCACTGTGCAGTTGACTCGGGGTGCCGGGAGAACAAGGAGCTCCACCCCTTTCTGGGGGTGGCTGAGAGTGTGGCAGACTTTTGGCGGCCTGAAGGAGAGAGATCCTGGTGCATTGGGACCTGCACCGTGCGGTTGACTTGGGGTGCCGGGAGAACAAGGAGCTCCACCCCTCTCTGGGGGGCGGTTGAGAGTATGGCAGACTTTGGGCGGCTCGAAGGGGAGAGACCCTGGCTCGTCGGGACCTGCGCCAGCGTGTGGGCTGAGAATCAGACATCTCATGTCGTCCTGTCCCCCGTCCTGTATCCCCCCCTCTCCCTCCCCCCTGCCTAGCAAGTGGGAGCCAGTGAACTGCACATCTTGTGAAAAGATTGGCTATGTTATTTAGTATGAGCTCTCCATATGCAAGGATAAGGACAACCATTTGGAAGAAAATGAGACAATATGACAGTTAGTAAAGATCTCTGGTTGTCTAGCTTTGAAATTTATGCTTTTTTATGTCCCATTCTGTTCTGTTTTGTTGTGTTTAATTTTACTCCCTTTTAAAATAAAATAAATTCATAAAAGAAATTGATAGTGTAATTATCTTAGCTATTTTTATATCTATTTATATATATATCTATATATATGTTTCTTTTCTCCTTTCTCCATTGTTCTTTCCTCTTGAGCAATTTCTTTCCCTTTCATGATAGCTATTGTAGATTTTGGATCTTACTTACTCTCTTGGTTTCTTATACTAGGGAGACAATATGATATTTATACGTGATAGTCTGATTTATTTCACTTGTGAGTATGGTCTTTAATTGCATGACAGATAATTTTAGCTGCCACAGAGAAGGTTAGTTGGTAGATCTAGAATCATGATACCTAAAGATAGGCAGTTTACCCCAGTGGCTTTTTGCCAGGATTACTTGATGATTAAAGTTATCTTGATTTCCAAACCTTGCTGCATTGCCAGAATTATTTTCTAGTGTCTGTGGGCTGGCTGTGTGGCAGCATTAAATACATTCTGCACCCTGAGTACCTCTTACGTTGGTAACTGTGGAGCTTAGCTTGTTTTTGTCTTAGTTCAGGCTTGCCAGATGGACTGAGAGACTGGTTCCCTGTGTGGACACACAGAAGTCAGTCCTGAGTCATAGAAACCTAATGTATAATCTGTTTATCTTCCAGTGATTAAGGAACACACTGGTGAAAATAAACCAATTTATTAAATAATTTGTGACTTTAAAAACTGTACACTCTTGCTTAGCTTCTGTAAACAATTGTTTATTAAATTCTAGCTCTTTGAAGAGCCAGTGTTTTAGGGATCTTAAGACGTCAGAAATACAGCCCTTGCCCCGACAAAGACCCTAGTCTGGTGTGGAATCAGCATAACTGCAAAAGTACATATTCAGCAAGATAATTTTAAATGGGAATTGAAGTCCCAACTAGTTTGAATGAAAAAAACTTTATGAAAATTAAAATCTGGACTGATTTTTAAAAATATTTCATGAAAAGCAAATGCATCCACTGGTCGCAAGAGAGTTTTAGAGGATGGTAATTTAGCTACGTTGGCTTGAGTGCAGTATTCCTGCCATAGAAGTACCAGGAGGAGGAAATTGAAAGCCAGAGCTGAATCCTAATAGTCTCATGGCATTTAGTCTGATATTAATAACCCCTCGGCCTCAGTTTACTCTTTTGTTAAATGGGATAATAATGCCTTTCATTTCGTTTATGCTTTATTGAGTCACATTTAAATTCTGTAGCTGGCCCTTCCTTTAAGTCTGAAAGCAGCCTTCCTAGGTAGGAAAATGAGTCATCAGACGCTGTACTGTTTTCTCCTTGTGCATACTCGTGCTTTTCCCACTTAGTGATTGTCAAACAGTATACCGGAGGCACTCTCCGTAAATCTCACTAGTGCAGACTCCTTACCGCCCTTGCTTTGGGAATTGTTCCATCGTGCTTTTCCCACTTAGTGATTGTCAAACAGTATACCGGAGGCACTCTCCGTAAATCTCACTAGTGCAGACTCCTTACTGCCCTTGCTTTGGGAATTGTTCCATCGGTTTGTTTTGTTGTATTTGCTAGACTTCTCTAAATAAGTAGCTATACCAGTTTTTCTCTTACTTCTGATCTTTCTCTAATTGTTCATTAACTGTGACTGCTCACAGAGCTAAATCTTAGGTATCTTTGTCTTAGCACTGCACTTCTCAGGGAATTTAATTCTCCCTCATTACTTCACAAATGACAAATCCCAAAGTATCTTTCTCCTAGATCTCTGAGGTTCCTTTCTGTGTGTGGTTACCAGCTTGATGTTGCCAGTGAATGTCTCGCATGTCTAAAACACGAGTTCTGGCTTTCCCCCATGCCTCTTTGCCTCCAGATGTATTCTATTAGGACTGGGTATTTAGGAAGGACTCAAGTCCTTACTCCACCCTTTACAAACTCTGCAAGCACAGGCAGCTATAAGATAGTGCCTATGTTAACATGAAGTAACGTGAAACAAAATGAGAATATAGAACTTTACCCTTCTAGCCGAGGTGAAGAAAGACTGGATTACCCTCTGGTCATAAACAGGTAGAAAACCCTTAGAGAGCTGTTAAGATGAGTAGTATTTCTAAAGCACTTCCAACAGGATTCCGTGTAATGGAAGCTTTCTGTAAGCACTTGTTTTTATTGTTATTAAATATGGGTATGATGATTTTTTTAAAGTTGTAGAATAAAGATGAAGTGGTTCTGAAAGGGTAAATTGTAATAGTAGGTGTTTATATTATAAAAAGCAGCTCCCAAATCAGTACTCCAAAATTTGCATTTTAAGAAACAGAAGAAAATAACAGACACAAAATAAGCAAAAAGAAGGAAGAAGGAAAACTAAGAAAATAGAAAAATGCAGAAGAAAACATGAAATTAAAGTGTTATTTTAAAAGATCAGTAATAGTGATAGCAGCCCAGAGTAATGGGGGAGGGGAGAAGATGCAACAGTAATGGACATGGAAGAGACATGACCACAGGTGTTATAGGACGTTAAATTGGACAACTTAAATGGAATGAGACCTTGAAAAACACAATTACCAAAGTTTACTTCAGAAGAAAAAGTAACCTGAACAGTGAACTCTGTGTCTATGGAAGAATTTAACTTTGTAGTTAAAATCCTTACCTAAAAAAGACTCATCCTCAAATACTTCACTGAACTATTCTATGAGACTTTTAAGGGTGAAATCATAGCAATTGTTTTACTATTTTATTCAGAAAAGAAAAGCAGAGGAAACACTTTCCAGTTTACTTTATGAGGCTAGTGTCCCACAGAAAAATAGATAGAAAAGCCTTAAAGAGAATTGCACCCTGCAAAAATCAGTATATAACAAGGTACTACTTAACGGAGTCATTTCAGGAATGCAGTCATTTGAAAATCAGTTGATGTCATCATAGGACCCAACTAAGAATGAAAAACTATATGAATAGCTCAATAGAAAAAAATCATTTGACAGATGTCGATACCCATGAATGATTAAAAACAATTCTCAGTGAGCTAGGAAATGATGAAATTCTGTAGTGTTTGTCATACTTAAAAATGAAAGCCTGTCAACTTTTTCCTGAGGTCAGGCACAAGAGAATGGTACTGTGCTCTTAGCACTTCAGTTTGGCATTGTTTGGAAATTATACCTAGTACAGTGGGGCAAGTCAGGGAATTCAGCGGGGCCCAAATTAGAAGTGAAGAAATCAAACTGCTGTGTGCATAGAAGAAGCTCATAACTCACTAAAACAGCAAAAATCTGCTGAGATGAATAACTAAGCTTAGTGCTACAACATCATGGTGGGAAATTTAATTGTATTTATGTACTGGTAAGGACAATTGGAAATTTTAAATTAAAATGTTCATTTTAGCATCTAAAATAAAAAGTACCCATGGAGAAGATGAGCATGATACATATATATATATATCTCAGAAATCAGAGACATTGCTGAGAAAACTTAAATCCAAATAAAGTGAAATAAGTACTGTGTTATTATTATACAAAATTATTGTACAGGTTGAGAATCTATAATTGGAAAATCTAAATTAGCTTATAACTCTTTGAAATTTTAGATTTTGAATTTATTAGGAGTGATAAACCTATATGAAATGTCAGATGCTGTCCGTGGGTAAAGGGTACCCAGGAAGTCTACTAATTTTTGCAACTTCTGTGAAAGTCTGAAATTACTTCAAAACAAAAAATTAAGAAAGGCACCATTAAGAAAATGGAATGCTAGCCACAAAAAGGAGAAAATCCTTGTAAAGTATTTGTTAAAGAAGGTATATCCAGAATATATTAAAAATCATTATAACTTAGTAATGTAGAAAAAATAGTTTATAATAGGGAAACAAGTTGAATAACTACTTCAGCAACAACAAACAAAATACATGAGTGACATCTAAGCCCATAGACAGATGCCCAGCTCCATTACTGACTAGGAAATGCAAATGCAAAACACAGTAAAATGCCACTATATACTACGGAGTTAAGTGACAGTCACCAGAAAGCGGACAGCTACAAGTCATACATTGCTGGTGCAAATGAAAACTGATGTTAGCACTTTGGAAGACAGCCTGGCGTTTCCTTATAAACACAGGATTGAGCAATCCCACTTCTAGGTATTTGCCCATCATGGTCAGTAACCTCTAAGCTGGAAACTAGACAGATGTCTAACTAGTACATCACAGGATAGAACACTGCTTAGTATTAAAAAGGAATGCAGAGTGGATGAATCTTAAAGCTTAAAGCTAAAGGACACGGAGTAGAAGGTAAACAAAAATTACACGGTGTGTGATTTCCTTTATGTGTAGATCTAGAAAAGAACCAACTACCCAGTTCAGGCGAGGGCAGAGACTGATCTGCAAAGAGCATTTTGTACTGATGGAAATGTTCGGTATCGCGATTTTGGATTTTGGTGCAGTTACCAGATGTGTACTTTTATCGTGACTCATCAGATTGTGTAGTTCATGCCAGTGTGTTTTTTAGAGCCTTCACATGTGCCATTTTTCTGCTTAGAGAGCTACCTCTCCCTGCCTGGTTAACTTAATCCTGTTCAGTGTTCAGATGTTGCCTAAATATCTTGCTGTCAGGGGATTCCGTTTGTTCTGGAGTCCAGACCAGCAGAGCCCACTGAGCCCGTGCTGCCCTTTCCTCGGCTGTTACTACAATCAGGCTGGTAGCCCTGAGCTTAAGGTCTCTTTCTGGCTTAACTGCAGACACTGAGGAGTTAGATGCTGATTCTGCTGTGCTCACAGGGCTTGAGCCAGGTATGCACAGTGCATAGTGCACTGTCGGGGTCCAGGCCTAGGACCGCAGGTCGCCTGCTCAGAGGTACAAAGACAGAAGAAAGCACAGACAAAACATGTATTTTAGTTACAGGGAGTACCGGGACGGTCAAAGCCCAATGGCGGGCTGAAACCACGAGGCAGGTGTCTGGCTTTTCCCAAGGCTACGGCTTGACTGGAGGATGTGCTTGCTGCTGGACTGCAGGAAGCAGTTGGGGTTCAGGAAGTGAGGAGCCATGCGGTTTTGTGAAATCACCCAGGAGCAGATCGTGGTTAACTGCTAACCTGATTATCTACTAGCTGGATTACTGAGCTAGACAGGGTTTGCAGGAGTCAGTGTCCTCAGCTGCCATGTGCTCTTGCCTCGAGGCACCAGAACGTCACAGGCTGTTTACTGGCCTGGGCGCTGGCCGATGGCTCAAAGATTAATCTGTCCCCAAGCCAGCATGGGCTTCATCACAAGCCACGTAGGCCTAGGACAGACTCTTATGTGTATTTTTATGCCAGTTTATTGGTGTTACTCATTGCCTGCTTGTACCTCACCAGCTGGTCCTCAGTGCTGCACCACTCAGTAGAAGGGAGAGTTCTGCCTCCTATTCTCTCGTCATTGTTTTTTAGGCGAGGCAGCAGTGATTTCTGCCTCGGTGCCTGGCTGCGGCTCCATGCTGAGCCTCGGGGTCTCCGTGCTTACTTGCCTGCCGTGGCTGGCGGAGACTTCGTGTGGGCAGCATACTCGTCCTACTGGACCATCCTTCTGGAGAATGCGGAGAGGCCTCCTTGCCGTTACTCTTCTAGAAGCAAGAGAACTCTGTCCGAGTGTACTTTCTTGGACTTGGCCCACTTCTTCTGAGATGTCCAGCAGGGTCCGGTACCTGCCTTGGAGCAGTCAGCTCCCCCTTCTCCTGACCTGGTGCTTCCCAGGGGAGCCCTGTCCTCCAGCAGGCTGAGGGAGCTCGTCCACAGGCGGCTGGACAGCTGGAACAGAGGCCTTGTTTAATCTTCAGGAGGTAAAAGCAGCGTCAGCGCTGTGACCAGCCCGCGAGCGACCGGACTTGCAGAGCACCAGAGCCTGCCCTGCCTCCCCAGCCACGCACAGAGCGGCCTTACAACGGGTGTGTGCAGTGTTTAATGAAAGACCGGGCCCTAACACTTCCCTGGCCTCCTCTTTCCACTTCTGTTCCCCTTGGCTCTCTGTTCTCTAGGAAGGGGGGATTCAGGTTAAGGTGGGAGATTGCTTAGGAAGGCCAGACTCATATTCGATCGTTTTGTGAGTGTAGCTGAATGTTCACAGCACCTTCGGAGCTCCCTTCGTTATGCCCACCTCCGTTTTGGCAGTTTATAAAGCTTGTCTTTTCATCCGCTCCTCACTGGCATTAATCCGCCCAGTAGCTAATTTGGTGGCATTTTTCTGGAACTTTCTTTAATGATACAAATCTAATTCCTTAAGTTTCTATTATATTTAATTAATACCTTTTTTGTTTATTTTTAACCCTATTAGAGCTGCATAGTTCTGTGCCTTTCATCTAGATTCTTATAGCCTCTCTGGTTGTCCTGCTCCACTCTTGCCCCCTGCTCCTGCAGGAAGATCCCCACATACCAGGGGCCTGGTCCAGGGATCCTCTGGGTCTCCATCTTTGAGCGACTTCTCTCCACTCTGCTGGAGTTCACCTCCTTACCATAGTTTGTGACATAGCACAGTGTCTTGCCCATGGTAGACACTAATATTTGTTGAATTGGTCCCTTGCACTGTAAGTCCTAGCAGGATTTTTGTGGTGGTTAGCATTGTCTTACAGCTACACATACAACCGGTAGTTCTCTGTGCCTAACTAGTAGTGACTGGATGCGGGGGAGTGATCGGTTAGAGCTGCCTTTTGTGTGTTTTGTTTTGAAATGGAATCTTACTTATGACAGCTATTGCTGATTTAATATCATCCTTCTTAGAAGTCCTACCATGCTTCTATTCTTCTACTACCATTGGTTCTATCTATCACATTGTGTCTTAATTGGGATTTGAATATGTGTGATAGTATAAACAAAATTTTTATCAAAAATGAGATATTATAGTACCCATTGATCATTCTGTTATTCGGTTCAGAATGCCCTATAATTCTTTGAATGGTTTTATACTATTTCGTTATGTTTGATATTGTTGTATTTTATACTATGCTCAACTATAGCAGAGAAAGAGATATTCTGATAGCTACTGTTAATGTCTGGTTGTTTTAATGTAAAGTACTGTGTTACCTATGTTGTCCTGTTCTGATCTGCTCTGTTCTGCCCTCTTTTGTTTTATTCTCTTTAAAATAAAAAAAATTCTGATGATCACAAAAAAAAAAAAAAAAAGAAAGAAATGGAATCTTACCACGTTGCCCCACCTGGTCTCAGTCTTTTGTGCTCAAGTGGTCACAAGTGCTGACACTGCAAGTGTACACCTCAAACCCCACACCTGCTTCTGCCTTTTGGAATAGACTGCTTTCATGTAGTAAGGACGGAGTGATGGATTTGTTAATACTCGGTATTCAGTCAGGTAGAAAAAGACTGCCTTGACCTTTAGTGTAAGAACTGTGGTCGGAATTTAGGTGGTACTTTGATGTTCCAAACTTTAGAATGGCATTTTTTGTGGGTTTTTGTTTGTTTGTTTCTTATATTGATATACTTAATCTTTCTCCCTCTCTCCCTTTCCCTTTTCTCTGTCTCGTCCCTCTTTTTTCTCTCCCTCTCCTCTTCTCCCTCTTTCTTCTTCCCCCCCCCCCCCACTTCTTGATACTACATTTTTACCCTGCATCTCATCCTTTCAGTGGTTTTGGACTCAGCGTATGCGTGACACTAGGATGTTGTAGTGGTTGAGGGTCTGTCCGAGGAAAGCACCTCATTCTTAGACAGGAGTGATGCGTGCTAACCAGTGTACTAGTCTGACCTTCCAGTCAATGTTAGCTCAGACTGTTCTTTATTTCTTAATGAAAGTTTATCAACTTGTCACAGAAATAAAAGTTTCAGTAGTCTTCAGGACTGATTTTAAGTTTTAAACTGCAAAGGTACTTTTTAGAACGTGTTTAATTATAATTGTTTGCTTTACTAGTTATGTGTGCATTAGTACTCATGACATTTAGAGAAACTTCATTCTAGTAAAGTTTGTTTTGAAAGAAACTGTCAGTCATTTACACAAGTATAGCGTATGCTAAGCGACGCTCTGTGGTATTTGTTCTTAATGTGTTTTTTTAATGAAGCGCCTCTTTGAACATGACCTAGCAGTCTGTGTTAATACCACTAGAGAACAAGGACTCAAATTTTAAGTTCATTTGATTAACATCATGTTTTGTTCCATCTTGCAGACACTTGGTGAATTTTTGGATGAAGCCATTAAATTAATTGCTTGCCATCATGAGCAGAAGCAAGCGTGACAACAATTTTTATAGTGTAGAGCTTGGAGATTCTACGTTCACAGTCCTGAAACGATACCAGAATTTAAAACCTATAGGCTCAGGAGCTCAAGGGATAGTATGGTAAGTTTTTACCTCTAAGGAAAAAATTGGTTAACTGCTGCCTTTTTTCATCTCATAATGTAGGTACTTTGGTAAATAATTAACTTGCCTCAAAAAAATTAAAACTATAAAAATTAAATGAAAGCTGTAACTTGGTAAATTGTTTTCTTTAGGAATTAGTGGTCTTTTATTATTATTATTATTATTATTATTATTCCTAAAGCCTAACCTTATAAACTAGCACTGCTGTCTTTAAGTATAAACTATGATTAACATTTGATTATATGCCCTATAGAGATGTATCTGTAGTAGGAAAGAATAATTGGCACGCTTGTTGAATCCATGCAGGCATCTGATCCCTTAGCTAATTATTTAATAAGAAGCCTAACTTAATCATCACTTTCATGTTATAATGAAACTCTGGAATTTCAGAAATCTTATTTTACACTGGAGAATGAAGTCAGCTAATATCATCTCACTGTATGGGGTTTCAAAACTCATCTATATCTTTAAATTTGACTTACAAGCTAATTGCTACAGCATGTCCAGGCTTTTATAGATCAGCATAATTCTTTACAAACTGAAATGCAGAGCATTCCGTGGGATAGTTGTACTAATGATTCAGAATCACTAAGTTAGCACAATAAGCTAGTGTTTGGGGGCACCCTAAACCACACTCAGGCATAATTATATCTTTATTACCTCTTCTTGAACCAAATTTGTTTTGAAATCTATTTAAAATATAGGTGCTGTGTATGAGCTAGCACTTATACCAGGCTCCGGAGAAGCTCTTACCCATGCACACACAGACACACCGATAGGGCTCTTCTTTGCACCATTGTGTATGGTAGCAAAACTAGGAAACAGAGGACAGTGTATCAACCAGAGAACAAAAAACTGATATAGTCATATAGTAAAATACTGTACAGCATGTAAATGCCTGGAGCCATCTGTATCAACGAGGGACAGTGTCAGAAATGTTGAATTGATTTTAAAGACAGAATACACATGTCATTGCACCATTTATCTGTACTTTAACATGTGCAAAACAATATGTTTTTGAGTGAATCCATACATTAAAAAGATGAAAACATACATGAACACCAAACTGACGGTTTTACTTAGCTCTGAGAATAGAGAGAAGGGAGGAGCTTCATTTGTAATGCATTTCTAGCAGTTGGGGTCATTTTATACACTGCACTCTCTGGCTGTCATCTTAAGCTGTCACATATACTCAATTAGCCAGCCACAGATTAAGGAAAACATTATTAGAGACTCAATACTAGCATTGCAAAAGTGCGCTCTGGGTTCGGATTCCTCATCTGTGATTTACAAGCTTTGCAATTCTTGACAGATTAATGTTTCAGAGCCCGTTTTCTTACCTAATTTGCAGAGTAGTTAAGAGAATTATGTTATACTATTTATAAACACATTTAAAATATTAATATTTCTGCTTTCTTATTCTCACAGAAGTACATTTTGAAAACTGTGTACCAGAATTAAGAATAAAACATTGCTTTGGAAAAAGACCTTAAATCCTCTTAACCAGTACCTGTCCTAAGGAATAAATGTCTTCAAATTTTCACTTACTAATTCTCCTAAAAGATTACTTAAAAGTAGATAAATATTAAATGTAAAACTTTCAAAATTCACTGTTATGTTATTATAATGATCAATTGAAGAATGTAGGGGCAAAAGAAGATTATTTTGGATCTTACCCATAGATGCAAAATTCTTTGAGTCCCCAGTTTCTGATTTGTGCATATTTAAGTCAGTAATTAGAAGCCTATTTTCCTTGATTATAAAGTAGTGGAATCTGCTCAGATGCTTTGAACTATATAGTTTGACAGAGTCCTTTTATTTGTCAGATAAACTGTTAGTAGAAATGAATTTATCAACTGAAAATAAAACGTGTTTTCTGAAGACAGTCAGAATTTGCCATCATCTTCTGTGACCCCCAGTGTAGTTTTGTTTGGTTTTAATTTGGACAGGACATACCTGTAAATACGGCATTTTAAAAGAGGATTACCATATGTATGTATGTTTTGGAGTATATGTATGTTTGTATGCCATAGTAACAGTATGTGTAAAGTGCATCAAGTTTCTTAATCCATATAGTTTTATGCTAAATTTGATATAAGGTAGTTGCAAAACACATTCAGATCTTTAGTCAGGTAGGAAATCATATCCATCAGTAGGGAGCTGGATTTTCAAATATCACACACACAGAAGTCCTCTCCTACAGCATGTTGGGTGTTCTGCACGAACAGCAGCCCAGCCTGGTGTTGGAGTCTTCCTGTCTTGGCTTTCTGTTCAATTTCTGGCTAATTGTACAAATTACTTAATTGCAGGGCCTATAGTAGGAAGTGGCGAATCCAAATGATTTTATAGTCTGTCAGTTGTAAAATTCAGT
This sequence comes from Dolichotis patagonum, assembly GCA_004027295.1. NCBI lineage: Eukaryota > Metazoa > Chordata > Mammalia > Rodentia > Caviidae > Dolichotis > Dolichotis patagonum. The sequence continues at coordinate 156,960 of PVJX010001513.1, forward strand.
AACTGAAACGCAGGCTACTTTATTTTGCCTTGCGTGTCCCTGACCTGTCGTGGTGAAAGTCCTGCCATGTGGCAGTGAGTGGTACAGGGTAGAGGAAGAGGTGAGGAGTAGGGTGACGGTGTCACCTACGCTCTGCGTCCCAGTTAGGAAACAGCTGCTGACGTCCTCCGCTCTGCATTCATGTTTATCCGCACCTTGGTTTGTTTAGTTTCCCTTCCAAAGCAAATGTTAAGGGCTTTGATCTTTTTTAATTACAAAATAATCTTTCATCTACATACTTCTGTATGTACCAAATTCATTTTGTGTCCAAAAGGATGAAAGTAGCATATTTATATAGAATTCTTGGGCAAGTATTTTGAGTAGAATCGCTGGCTACACGTTTTGTGCCTGACTTTGGTGTAGGTAGGAGGAAGGATTGCTTTAGGCTTTAAGCTGTGTAGTGGACCTAGACACATGTGAAGCATATGTGCACTCAGTGTCCTCCGTGTGCAAGGTGAGCCCCGAGACGCACAGTGCATAAACAGGTGTCTGCCCTCGTGCTCCCTTGTCTCTGGACCCGCTGGCGTTTTCAGCAAGTTTCTCTGCATTGTGTGAGTGTGCCGTGGTGAGTACAGAGGACAGATGTCGAACATCATAGGTTGGACAGTGACCTGGTTGTGTTTGCCTTTGGAGAAAATGAGGATTCTGTGAGTGTTTCTTTTCTTTTCCTTTTCTTTTCTTCCTTTTCCTTTTCCTTATCTACCAGAGATTGTACAAGAGTGTTTCATAAATTCTATTTTATAGGTTTTTGCTTACATTTTCTGTGTTCTTTTTTGATTTCTTACTGCAGTGCAGCTTATGATGCCATTCTGGAAAGAAATGTTGCAATCAAGAAGCTAAGCCGGCCTTTTCAGAACCAAACTCATGCCAAGCGGGCCTATCGAGAGCTAGTTCTTATGAAATGTGTTAATCACAAAAATGTAAGTGAATAGTTTACATTTCTTGTGTATATCAGATCAACTTTTAATCATGAATACATACACAGGAAATCTCCCAGAGACCAGCATCGCGGCCTGACTCTCTGGGACTGGGAACTTCCCGGACCCGCAGAGTGGCCTGGGCTGTTTGGATTGAAACTCTGTGGATACCAGCATCTCGGCCCAACTGTTTGGGACTGGTAGGCCCGCCCTTCATCCACAGGGAACTGCCCGGAGAGAGGCATCTTGGCCAGGTCTGTTTGGGCCCGTAGCCCGCCCTTCACCCGCAGTAAATCTCCCAGAGACCAGCATCGCGGCCTGACTCTTTGGTACCGGGAACTTCCTGGACCCGCAGAGAGGCCTGGGCAGTTTGGATTGGGAACTTTGCAGAGACTGGCATCTTGCCCAGGTCTGTTTGGGACTGGGAACTTTGCAGAAACCAGCATTTTGGCCTGACTCTTTGGGACCTGTAGGCCCAGCCTTCACTTGCAGGGAACCTCCTGGAGACCTGCCTGGGACAAAATACGGTGCCTGGCCTGCCTGAGATTCCACAGGCTCCGGGTTGACCATGCCCAGCATTCGCCTTACAACTTACGGAGCCAGGAGCCCACAGAGGAGAGTTAGGACCCTGTGAGGAAGCCAAGAGCCTGTGGGGGAGCCACTGCCCCTCCAGGAACTGAGAGTGCAAGAGGTAATTTGCCACACATGCAGACAAAGCTTTGGAACACCGCTCAAAGCAAGGAAATACAGAAAAATGACAAAAGGAAAGACCAAAAGGCAGGCTCAAAGCTCTAGTCCTCCCCAAGAAAGCTTAGAAGCCATGTACATAGAAGAAAAGAGAAACCATACACCTGAAATGTCTGAAATGATATCAAATGAAATAAATATGCAAATAGGGAAAGGTATGGAGAAATTCAAATCAGAAATACTTGGCCAGGTAAAAGAAGAATTGATAAAAATAGTGAAAGAAATAGTGAACGCATCTAGTGAAAACACAGCTAAAAAATTAGAGGAACAAAGCAAACAGATAGAATCCCTGAATGAACAGTATAAGAAACAAACAATGCATAAAGCAGATTCGAAGAGGTATACAGGAAATCAAAAATTCTATTGAAAGCTGTAAAAACCACCTCAATGAAAGTGAAGATAGAATTTCAGACCTCGAAGATAAGATTGCAGCCAGTGAGCAGGAAAGACAAGATCTTTTAAAAATAACAAAGAATCAGGAAATAACAATTCAACACCTGCAAGATGATGCAAAGAAAAATAATGTAAGATTAATAGGGATAAATGAAAAAGAAGGGGACAGCCCAAATGATATCAAGAGGATATTTACAGATGTAATAGCTGAAAACTTCCCAAACATGAGAAGAGAAACAGACATCTGGATAAGTGAAGCATATAGAACTCCAAACAGCCATAACCAAAATAAAACTACACCCAGACACATAATAATCACCATCCCAGAAAT
>PVJX010001514.1:0-20000 GCA_004027295.1 Dolichotis patagonum
CTCTGGGGGGCAGCTGAGAGTGTGGCAGACTTTCGGCAGCCTGAAGGAGAGAGACCCTGTCACATCGGGACCTGCACTGTGCGGTTGACTCGGGGTGCCGGGAAAACAAGGAACTCTTCCCGTCTCTGGGGGGCAGCTGTGATCCTGCCTGTGTGTGGGCTGAGAATCAGATATCTCATGTCATCCTGTCCCCCATCCCGTGTCCCCCTCCCCCTCTCCCCTGCCTAGCAAGTGGGAGCCAATGAACTACACATCTTGTGAAAAGATTGGCTATGTTATTTATATGAGCTCTCCATATGCAAAGATAAGGACAACCATTTGGAAGAAAATGAGACAATATGACAGATAGTGAAGATCTCTGGTTGTCTAGCTTTGAAATTTATGCTTTCTTATGTCCCATTCTGTTCTGTTTTGTTGTGTTTGATTTTACTCCCTTTTAAAGTGAAGAAAAAAAAATAAAAGAAGGCAAGGGAGGAGGATCTCAGAAAACAAAAAAAAAAAAGGAGGAACTAGCGCCCGGGCAGGGAGGCAGTGCTCACTCTGATGGGGAGGATGCACTTTACCCTGGGCACGCCATGGCCCCTGGATTTCGGGAAATGATCTCCCACCCTCACCCAGCTCTCCTGCGCCCTGGAGAGACAGCTCGGCCTCCAAGGTTTTCCTGACTGCCCGGGCTGTCAGGGCTCTGCCCAGTGCTCTTAGAGCACCGCACTTCCCCTCTGCCTCAGCCCTAGCCGCAGCTAGCTCTGAAGGTTTGTCTGCAGGCCTCCTCTTCAGTACCGCAGTCAGGGATGCTGCTTGCATCTTCGGTTGTTTACTTATTCGCAGGTGACAGGGCCCGTGGCTGACCTAAGCAACGAAGACTGAGTTTGAATTTGAGGCTCCTAACATCACGTATCAATTGCATCTGTTTATAGAAGGGGATTCGAAATCTGCTAGTTGGAAATTTTAATTCACAAGCGATTTTTAAGGCTTCCTATGTACCTGGCCAGACACAAAAACATGTAATGCTGCCTTCTAGGAGCAAGGCTCAGAGAGTTAGGAAGGAGGCAGCCCCAGAAGTCTGCACTGGGAGGAGACACACAGCAGCTCCTCTGGAGATAGGGACCCTGGGTTTGAATCCTGACCATGCTGTGTAGTCTTGGGCAAGTCTCCACCATGCTGAGCCTAGATGAAACAGGAATAAAAACAGAACCTCCTTGGCTGAAGGTATGGCTCAGTTGTAGGGCACTTGCCTACCGTGCACAAGGGCCTTGGTTTTATCCCCAGAAACACACACACACACACACACACACACACACACGCACGCACCAGTACTTCTAGGAGCATGGTAAGAACCTGACTGACAGAGTGCTAGGCTTCTGTGCTGGCTGGTTCCTGGGAAATGCTCTGAAGGACCAAGTGCCTTGATGAAATCCAGAGGTACGTATGAAAGCACATTATGGCTGTGTCTAGATGTCTTTCCAAAGACTCACAGTGATAGGCAGGGCTTGTTCCGAGGTAGCTGAATCTAGAATATGTGATTGATTCATGGTGCAATGCTAGGATTAAGGGTAGGTGATTACTAGATCAGTCCACTGATTGATTTGGCACCACCCTAACCCTGCTAACCCTAAACAGAATATACAAAGGACAGAAAAAAGCTGCTAAGGTCCCTTGCTTGCTTTTCTACCTTCTGCCTGCCATGACCTGTTTCTCCTCTGTGATGCCTGTCTGCCATGCCACCTTGCCTTGGAGCTAGCCAGCTATGGACTGAATCCTCTCCAAATTGTGAGCTAAAGAAACCTTTCCTCCCTTAACTCATGGGTGCCAGGTATTTTGTCTCAGCATCAAGAAAAGTAATTAAGACAGCACAGAAGTTGAACTGAAAGGAAACTGGGAGCTTCATGGAAGAGAGGTCAAGGTTGTATTGCAGCATCTGCCCATCAGGAGTGGGGGCTGGGCACAGAGAGAAAAGCAGGTCCAAGGCACCAACTCTAGCAGGGACTTAGAAGCTAGGCCTGCAGATGCCTATGGTGACTAAAAGCCGGATGGAGGTTGGCATCTCTGCTTTTATTTTGTATCAGTCTCTGCTGTTACCAAAAACTTTGACTCAGATCCCTGCTCAGCTTTGCACATAGGCCTGTTAATCTCTTAAAGAGTATCTAAAAACTAGTAACATACGATATGTTAGGCCTAAATTTACATAGACTGTCTCATCCCCCTTCAAAACTGTGGACACCAAGATAAGAATAACTAAAGTAATTTTCAGGATTTTTAGGGACACCCAGATGCCAGCTTTTACAACATCCAGTTCCAGAACACTGGAGTGATGCCTAGAATTCTCCAGTCACTGTCACAAACCTGCAGTCACCTTGAATTCCAGCAGAATCACAGACAAAACACCCCATGATGAGGTCACCCTGCTTAGCAGGGGCAGTCATCTCTTGGGAACTGAATTGCCACTCAAGCCATAAGGATTTCTCTGGAGCAACTCGTAGAACTGGACCTGTGACACCACTCAAAGGGACACTGCTTAACTCGGCTCACCCGTGCTCCAGCTCTGCAAACCCCTGACCTTTGATTTGTGCCCCTTTCCTATAAAGCCCCAAAGTTTCTATCAACCCCTCAAAAACAGACCTTGAACCTCTTTTTTTGTTCTTCCTGGCCTTGCCCCACCCTTCACCGCTGCCGTCTCTGATTAGCTGAGTGTCCTGTAGCTGAGCCTGGGCTGTCGGATCCTGTAAAGCTGATGCTTTTGCCTTAAAACTCCAGTAACAATACAACACTCGGGGTGTCACTCATGTTGGTGTGAAGTGGGAGCTGTGGGCAAGGCAGGTGAAGACAAGGCCAGGGCTCGGGGAAGAGAGGCTGGCGTGTGCTATGTCCTGAAGTGTGGGCCTGTGCTGTACTTTTGGTGGACACAACGTGGGTGTCTGAGGAATCAGTGCCGCTCAGTGTAGCCTTGCCATGAGGAAATTTATTCTCCAGGGCTTTGCTTTAGGGCTCCATTTGGATCTATGTTTGAACCCTGGCTTTGCCATTTACATTTACCAGCCATGTGACCTTTTACAAGTCAGTTTTCTGTAATGGGAATAATAATAGAAGCTCATCCCCATAGTGTTCCTGTGGGACCCAGTGAGTTAATACGTGCAAAGCCCTGAGCACTGAAGCTAGTAGTTACCACTCAGAGATAGCAGTTTTGTTCCCACAGCATATAGATCGCTGGAGCACAGGTTAAAGTGAGACCAGGAAAGAGCAGACCCACCTGAGGGTGCACGGCCTTGGAAGGCAACCATGTCTGCCTCGAGGATGACATGGGTGACTTTGAGCTCCTAGCAGTGGCTCAGTGTGGGGAGGAGCAGAGGCCTTGGGCAAGCACCTGTTCTCTCCAAGCTCGGTTCCCACCTGTGCAAAAGCAGGCAGTGTTGGCTATCCAGTTAGTCTTGCTGTGCGGATGGGTGAGCTGATTTGAGGCAAAGGAGAGCATGACCTGGGCTACTTATAGAGCAAGGAGAAGCTCCCTGCTAGCAAGAGCAATGGAGATCAAGGCAGTGGCTGAATTACTAGTGGGCTGCCAGGGAGCTACATTCTCAAATTAGACCCCCCACCGGCTGTCAGGGAGGTCAACATCAAGGTGGGAGCTGAGGATCCTACCTACACAGCTCCCTCTGATCTCACAACCCACGAGACTAAATATTATGTCCATTTAGCAGAGACAGAAACTGAAGTCAGAAGGCTGAGACGGCAGGTTCCTAAGGTCCTGCTGCGGGAAGACTTGGTTGCAGCCTTGGACATTTCTAGCTTTTGAGCACCTGCTCACCAAATCCTGGGATGTGTACGCAAAAGAGGGTACAGTCCCTGAGATTACACTCCTGTCTGGGAGGCCAGAATTCCCTAGAAACATTTTCATTTACTAATGGATTTAATGAGTGCAAAACTTCCTGTTTTAAACAAACAAGTGATTAGCATTGACTACAGACTTAAAAATGGATCCTAATGAATTGCTAATTAGCCTCCTCTTCCTGGGATCTTTAACTGGGAGATTCTCTGGCTGTTGAAAGTTTTAGCCAGTCTGGCTGGAATTCATTCATTCATTCACCTATTCAATACATAGCTATTGAACACCTACTGTGTGTCACGGAACTAGACAGGCAAGATCCCTTCTTCTCAGTCTGATGGGGAAGACAGCATTGATTAACTTGATTCACAAACATAGTAACACACTTGTAAGACAGGGAGCTTGGACAATATGCAACAGGAGGGCTTGATCTTGTCCTGGGGTGGTGTGGGGGGGTCCCTCAGAGAAGCCCATCTAGAGGATATCTTGAGCCATGATCTGAAGACTACACAGAACTTAACAGATGAAAGGGGAAGGGAAGGATAGTGCTTCAGGTGGAACAGTATATGCCAAGGCTATGGGTGAGGAGAGAGCAGGGTAGGTCTGAGGAAGAAGGAAGAGGCCAGTGCGAGAAGTGTGCAAGATGCAGGGGAGCAGAGGGACTCGGAACCAAGGGTGTAAGACTCAGCCCAGCCCACACTCCCAGGCCTTACCACCCCGGGACTCACAGCTGAGGAAGGCTTCTGTCTGCCCCTTCTGTCTGCTGAGAATGAAGCAGGGATTGGAAACAGCCCTCAGCCAATGACTGAGAGGAGTAAACTCCAGCTCCCCAATCCCTTGGGCAAGGTGACTTTGAGCTGCAAACTCTGTACAAGGTCCCAGAATTCTTAATAAGCTTGAGCCTCTCCTGTGCACAGAGATGTAACTGTACAGCCTTTGCCTGTCTCTCCCCTACTTCCCGACTGCTGCCTCCTGGGATTGCCTCCCAAATACACTACTTGCTCTCAAGTCTTTGTTCGAGTGTCTGCTTCAGGAGAAAACTGCAGTGAAACATCCTTGAAACAAGATGCCCACATGGCTGGGTGTGGTGTTACATATCTGTAATCTCAACACTCTGTGAGACTGAGGCACAGAGGTCACAGGTTTGAGCCCCAATCTAGTCAGTGATGCAGCACCTTAGCTATAGGACCTTTGGCCCTTCCTTAAATAAGTCACCCAAGAAGGCAGCAGCTTGAGTCCTGGGGAGGACTGCAGGACATGCCCACCTGCTGATCCCACCCTTCCACTGCTCTCTGCCCTCTGTAGCTGGTATACAGAACCCCGAGAAAGGAGTCACAGTGCTGGCCTAGGGAATCTAGGGCAGGGATGGGACACTGCTCCTGTTCCCAGCAGCCTGGTTTTCTTTGGTGTGGTGCACTCTCACTGAGGTATGTCTAACCCGCAGCCTCGTTTTTTTAATGTTAGAATAAATGGTATAATCATATAATTAAAAAGCATATATATTAGGACAGGCATGAGGGTGCATTCTCATAATCGCAGCACTTGGGAGGCTGAGGCAGGAAGATCACCATGATTTCAAGGCCAGCCCGGAATACATAGATCCTGTCTCAAAAAAAAAAATCTCCCCAAAAAGAAGTTGTGCTACTTTCATACATTAACTGTATTATATATTTCATATGCATCCCAAGACAATTCCTCTTCACACAGTGTTGCCAAGGCAAGCCAAAAGGATGCACACCATGGGTGAACTGAAAGGATTCTCCTGAGAGTTGAAGAATGAGCACTTTCTGAATAATACAACATAATGATACAGTCAGGCTCCAGGTAGTACAGCAGGCATCCATCTCCACCTCTTCTAAGCCCAATACCCCTTAGTCTTCATCCCGGCACACAGCTGCTCAGGATAAAGGCCACATCTGCCAGGTTCCCTTCCATGTGAATCGGTTCTGGACAGATAAGCTAAAATAATCTGAACTAAGGCAAGTATCTGTAAAGAGAGGCTGTGTGCTCTACTCTCCCCTTTTTTCATTCCTGTTGGATAAAACACAGACCCAGTGTGGGGAAGCAACACCATCCAGGCTGAGAGTCTGTCGCTATTATGATAAATGATTAAAATTTCCGCTAGCTCAAAACTAAGCATGTTGTGAAATTTGGGGAACGAAAAAGCAGGACCCTCAAAACTTCCTTTGAAAAGCTGAGATGCAGTAAGTCCCACCCTTGACCCAACTCTTCAAAGCTGGTAATGTCTGTTAGAGACAAATCTTTTATTTACAGACTCCTTTGCCGAGCAGGTGCCGGGAGCCAAGCCCTGTGCCAGGCATCGGGAACACAGCAAGCAACAGGATGCATGGAGTCTGTGCCTCCCAGAGCCTTCATTGCCATTCCTGGCATTTGTCCTGAAGTGTTTTTACTGTCACCTCCAGTGAAGATGGCATTGAGCTCAGGCTTTAAAAAATAACCTCTGCTCATCAGCAGGAACTCTCATCCGTTGCGGATGAGAATGCAAAATGGTGCCGCCACTTTGGAAACGGCATGGAAGTTTCTAATGAAGTTAAACGTACACTCACCATATCCCCCAGCAATCCTGCGCTCGGGTGTTTACCCAGGAGAAATGAAACACGTCCGCATAAAAACTTCTGTGTGAATGCTCAAGGAAAATTTGTATAAAATGGCCCTGAACTGGAAATAATTCAAATGTCCGTCAATAGCAGAATGGATAAACAATTTGTGACACATTGCTACAACAGAATACTACTCAAAAAAGGAATGAACGTGGGTATCCACAGCAACATGGAGGAATCTCAGGCTCACTGTGCTCGGTGAAAGAAGCCAAACACAAAGGAATCCATCCTGTAGGACTTCATATATATGAAATTCTTGGAAGTGTAAACGAATCTATCCAGAGCAGATCAGTGGTTGTCTGAGGCTGGGGCTGGAGAAAGGAATGAGTTGCAAGGGAACAAAGGGAGCTTTCAGAGGTGAGGAAAATATTCTTTTCTTGATTGTAATGGTGGTTATAGTTATCAAAAATCATTGAATTATGCACTTAAATTGGTGATTTTTTTGCATGTGAGTTATGCTTCAACAAAACCAATTTTTTTTTAAAAGTGTCTATGAATTAATGGGGGAAAATAATCTGTCTTACCCTATAATAAATATAATTTTTATCTTTTAAATTCTAAAAAACCTATACATAAATAAGGATTAACAAGCAATGAAATGGAATAGAAACATGAAAATAAAAGGAACATGTAACCCCAAGTCTCCCAAGCTAAAAATCTGAGAGCAGTCAACAGTTACCAGAGACTCAAATCTTGTAAAGTAAGTAAGGAACCAATATAAGCTGGATGTCTAGCATTAGACTCATGGCTTGAAACTGTATCTTAGGTAGCAGAGGGAACAGGCACGTGTCTGGCATCTGGGACTTGAGCCAAGCCACCCTAACTCATTAACTGTACCTGTGACATCTCTGATATCCTAAAGACAGGAATCCTGAGCTGCCAAAGAAGCCTGTTCTTAAACTGGGGTCCTAAGAGGCTGGGTGTAGGCAAGTGCAGAGAAAGGACAGAAATGTTTCTCTTCAAATCAACCAGCAAACTCAAACTCTAAAACACATGAAAAAAAAAATGGATATCAAGAAAAACAGTCAAGGGGCTGGGGATTTAGCTCAGTGGCTTAAGCGCCTGCCTGGCAAGCATGAGGTTGTGAGTTCGATCCCCGGTACCAAAAAAAAAAAAAAAAAGAAAGAAAGAAAGAAAAGAAAAAAAGAAAAAGAAAAACAGTCAATCTCAGCACTTAACTGATGAATTCACTTAAAGTGCGGGTAATAGGGCATATTGGAAGTAACTTTAAAATAAATTTAAGAACTGAACAAAGGTAAAAGAAGGAATGACATAAAAAGTGAGAATTTATGAAACAATAAAGAAATAACTTAATTTGAAAAAAGAAGCAATGAGGAATACTAAAAATGAAGCATATCATTGAAGTAAATAGGATAAACATTATAAAATACAGTTGAAGAGACAATTGGTGAATTGAAAGATTTTCCTGAGTAATTCACCTAGAAAGCAGAACAGTGAGACAGAAAAATCTAAAAAATTAGTTAAGTAATGGTGATGAAATTGAAAGACTCCAATGTGTAATAAAAATTCTAGATGGATAGACTACGGGATATAATGGAGATTATATGATACTATAATTAAAAGATGGTGTCTGAAATTATTTCAGAATCAAAAAGTCAATGCTCAAATGGAAAACATATACCATGTGCCAAAGAGGATAATGGAAAATAAATGTCAACCGTAATCTGGAGATAATAGGGCAGAATGTCAATAGTGAAGAGATAAATCTCAAGTTACAAGAGAATAAAGACAAATTGCCTACAAAGAAATGCCAGTTGAATTGACAGCAAGTTTCTCATTGCAGCAATGGATGATATTTAGAGAGAAATAATATCCTGAACATGCAGAGAGGGAAAAATAACTATTACTCCATACAGAGCTAAGTGAACAGTAAAGGAGAGCAAATTACAGGCATTTATACACTACATGGATTAAGAGAGTTTATCACTCATACCTTCACTGAAAGGATTACTAAAGCATGTACTTCAGCAGAAGGACAAGTGAAAGAAAACATTGAGTACAGAAATTAGTAAAATGTATCGGTAAATATAATTAATTTCTGGCTATTTGTTTATTAATTTACTTTTGTGATGCTAGGAATGGAACCCAGGGCCTTGTACAAGTTAGCCAAGCATTCTACCACTGAACTACATTCCTGGGCCTACAGATTTATTTTAACGATAAATAGTGCAAGTAAAACTCTGGACAATAATGAAGAAGGTGGGAAATAACTGACCAGTTCAATTGGTAGTTATGTTGTGTTCAAGAGGTTGTTTTGTCAGGAGGAAAATGGAGATACTAAGTAACCATGCTATTGGAGAAATATATAGTTAAGTAACTGTTAAAAATGTAAATGAAATCCCTAAAAGAGCTATAATTTACAGCATCCACATCGGAGGAGACATAAAAGGAAGAGGCAGTAAAAAAAGATCCTTCCAAAATCAAGAAAGAAGAAACAATAAAGTAACCACACATAGTCCTCCTTCCCCTGAGAATTGCCCAGGAGGGGCCAGGGGCCAGGGATTTAGCTTAGTGGCATTAGCACCTGCCTGGCAGTACAAGGTTGTGAGTTCAATCCCTGGTACCAAAAAAATGAAAGAGAATCGCCTAGGAATAGAACACACACATAATAAGGAGGTAGAAAGTAAGTGCAAATAAATCAGTAATCACAATAAATGTAAATGGATTAGACTTACCTACTAAAAGTAGAGACTATGAGATGAAACTTTTCTTTAAAAAAATCTAAATCCAACAATGACCTTTGTATGAGACATACCCAAGATAATGACACAGCAAATGTTGAAAATAAATATAAAAAGATATCCCAGGAGAATACTACTTAAAAAGTAACCTGGTCTAACAATGTAAACATCTGATAAAATAGAATATAATACAAAAATCACTGGTAAGAATAAAGGAAGTCAATATACGTACAATAAAAGTAAGAATTCTTCCAAGAAGTTTTTAAAAATCATGAATTTAAAGCCTTCCCTGGCATTTAGATGCAGTTCTTTTGCAGCTACACTTACTCAAACATTGATTGTTTATTAAACCAAAACTTCACGCAGGCCTCAGTCCCTTAATGTGGAAAGGATGAAGCATGAAGACAAAAGGAGATTAAAAAATAAGGTTGCTTACTAAATTATTAACCATACAGCTATGGGCTAAATCAACATAACTGCAACTAGAACAATAAAGGCCCAGCACACCCTAAATCACTTGCAGCAGATTTGCATATTAAATTGGAACATTCATATAGATACAGCCTAGAAAATGGCCTTTATTAAAATGTGCCCACAGTTAACACTTGCAGGTACTAAATGCAACTCAGCAAGCAGAGCCTCCTCTTGTTTGCGAACAAGGCTGAGGACAGCAAAAGAGCTGTTACAGATGGAGGAGATAAGGGGGACTCAAGGAATCTGGGACCTTGTGGACAAACAAGAAAAATGAACCAGATGAGGCACAATTAGGTAAATTTGTCTTGAGCCCCAAAGGGCAGGTGATTAATAGAGGCTGTTAAGCAGCAGTGCTCTTAATTGTGGAGTTCTATAACCCGGATTCAAACCCTGGGCCCCTCATTTATTTACCAGCAGGATGACCTTGATAGGTTTTTCCTTTGTATTTCTCTGAATGTCAGTTTCCTCAGAAAGAGATCGTTGTGAAAGCTAAATGCCATTAACACCCACCCTGATTTGGCACACCATAAACACTGAGCAAGTGATACTTCCCATTTATAGACTAGAGAGAGGATTCAGGAGCCACATGTATGAAACAGGCTTTAGATTTTGGTTGAGATAGAGCTCAATGCTTTGTAATTTGGTATGCACTAATGCATGCTGTCTGTATTGAGGGTAGTGATAGTTTTGCTCTGCTTCCCTTGAGTAGCAATTTCATTTTGAGGAATTACATTTTCATAGGGTCCTTGACCCATGATTCTCAAGCTTTAGTGTCCAAGACCAGTACCATCACCATCACGGGAGAATTTTTTTGGAAGTGTAAATTATTGGGCTTTGTTCCAGTCTTACCGAGTCAGCAACTCTGGGGTGGGGCCCAGGTGTTAGTATTTCAATAAGCTATTGTTAACATGTTCATTGCTTTAAAAAATGTACTAGTGCATTCTACAGTGCGAAAACCACTGCCCCAGACAGATACATGTGTTTGTGTGAATAGGAACCATTCCTAAATGAATTCAAGTCAAAACACCTGAGCAAAGATCTGACCCATCTCAATAATGGAAGATGGAACTGGCTGGTTTCTCCGTGTCACCCAGTGATAGTTAGGACAAACTGTGGGGAACACAATGAGACAAAAAAACAGCAAGGTGAGTGTACTAGAAACACCTGAGTCACCAAATGCAGAAAATGCTGAGACTAAAGAATGGAGCAGACAAATTTAGGACTGCAATTTGTTAGTGACTTAGGAACAGAAGCATGTTGTAGGGATCAACAAGACAGGGGCACCCCATACCCCAGAACAGGAGGAAGGAGTTTACGTGCTCAGCTGGTGGGACTTGGCCAACTAGAGTCTACCTGGGCTTTCTCTAAATCATCAATATGTTAAGACCCACAGTAGTCTGGGCATCAGTGGCCAGCACAAAACACTCAGTGGACTGTCTCAATGACTTTGTTTGTTCTATGGGGTTTGGAGTGCATATCAAGGTCACCTAAAGCAAAATGGCAGTTACAACTAAGAAGCTATAGTCATGTCAAACTGGAGCCCTACAGTAGATTCGAGAAAGTGTTCTCAGATGCAAGTAGGAGATGACTGACCCAAATGGCCTTGACTGTGAGAGATTTCTTGGTCTATGGCAGCAGTCCAGGTGTAGGGGTGGCTCTATGGCTGGTTAGGCTACTAGCTCATCTGTCTTCAAAGACCTGGGCTTTTCCCATTGGTCATCTCTGCCTCCCACAGGGATCAACAGCTTCCTCACAGATGCCCAGTGATGGAGAAATCCCTGGCTCACATGCTCAGACACCATGAAAGAGAGGTGGCTTAGATATGTCTTCCTTGTGTCTCCTTTTAAGAGTCAAAAGACTCTCCCATCAGGGACTCCCCTTTCCTCCGGCAGGTGTTCCTGCACATCTCATTGGCTATGACCAGTCTACATGACACCTCGTAAGGCAGTGCTTAGCACAGAATTGTCAGGATTGGCTTAGAAGAGGTTTTCTCAGCCTCTTGGGCACCACGGACCCCTTTGACAGCCTGGCAAAACTATGGTTGCCATCTCACAATTATTTTTAACTACATCAAACTAAATGAGAGAACTACGAAGAAAACCAATTCTATTGAAATGCAATTTTCAAAATACTTTTAATGTATGATATAAGAATAAATGCATTCTTTGTTAGTGCAATAAATAAATCTAGCACCCAGCCTAAGAACAACCATAATTCTGAAGCGGTGCTGAGTGTAAACAATGTTCTGAAGTACAACCGTTTTATGACACGAAGAATATTTGTAAGTTTTATTGGTGGGAAAGTCACAGCTACTGTTAATGTTACTGCAGTTTCTCCTTACATTCAGAAGAGAAGGAAATGCTAAGTTTCAGTGAAGAGTTCATGAAAATAAATACTTAAAAAATGTTGTCCCCATTCAAGTTTGTAAAACCCATGTCTTCCTCTCCAGAGCCTTGAACTGCATGTGAAGAGCCCCGGGCTCGCAGTAATCAAGATTCACACACTGAGACTAGGCAAGTTTTCTAGACCTTGTCCTTCTGGACAAGTGGTCCAGAAGGAGTGTGGAAACCTGAACTAAATCAGAACTAAATCAAGCAAAAAAGAAAAGAAGATGAAATCAGGTTGTGAGGGAAGCAGAGGCTGGAGGAGGTGAAGGCAGACCCAGCTCTTGGCTCCACGCTCCGCCTGCGCAGCGTCAGGGGGGCTTTTTCCTTCGGAGGAGAAGACGTTCGGGGACTCAGACACCAGATGGTGCACATGCTAGTACTCCTGCCAACCTTGGCATCCTCTCATTCCCCCATTTTATTTACTTTAGTTTCCTGATTCCTTTTCTTTAAATATTTAGATGTGTTTCAAGGTACAGATGTAACACTTGTCCTTTACGAATAGCCTACTAGGGGCTGGGGATTTAGCTCAGTGGCATAAGTGCCTGCCTTGCAAGCACATGGTCATGAGTTTGACCCCTGGTACGGGAAAAAAACAAAACAGAACAAAAAACAAATAGCCTACTAGGTTATATCTCTTTTATCACAGGTCTCAGAAATGATCACAGCTCTCAGCTTGGTACAGTATATACATCTTTCCAGACACCTTGCTATAAGCAACGGAGATCCTGACAATTCACAGCCCTCAGCCTGCAGAGGAATCTGCAGGCTATGCAGCTCTCCAGGCCCTGTGCAGGCCCCAGCCCATGCTGATAAATGCCAGCAGCCTCACTGTGCCTGATGCTGAATTCACGGCGTTCCCATAAATTCCCTTAGTCACTGTCTCATTGCTGGGACTCAGTACTCATGAGTTAAAGGAGTACCCACTTTAGCTTGGCTAAGTGTTTGCAGATGTTGCCATCCACAGTCGGTAGGCTCCAAGGCAGGGCAGCGTGGCAGAGGGACATGGCAGAGGAGAAACAGTTCATGGCGTGACAGCAGGAAACAGAGAGAGGGATGTCAAGGGAGGAGGGAGGGAGATAGATCCTTCCAGGCCACATCCCCAGTGATCCAACCAGGCTTTGTTTCCCAACCTCACATGTAGCTATAAACTCATTGGTGAACTAATTCACTGACAAGAATCATACTCCCATGATCCAGTCACCTCCCCAGGTCCCCACCTATGAGCACATGAGGCTTTAGGGGTGACATCAGATAGAAACCGTAGCATTCTCCAAGGAAATACTGAGGTTCAGGCAGGAGAGGTGGATCTAATGCCATATCCCTGAGAGGTGGCAGAGCTGGGATTTGTTTTTTCTTTTGGTACCAGGGATCAAACTCCAGACCTTGCACTTGCCAGGCAGACTCTTACACCACGAAGCTAAATCCCCCACCCCAGCAGAGCTGGGATTTGAACCTGTGTCTCTCAGCCCTCAAAGCCTATGCTTTAAGTATTATATCTGTTGGCTTTTAGAGCTAAACCTAATAGGGACTAAAGAATGGCACTTAATGCCAATCTGGAATTTTTTTCCCTTTTTTTGGGAGGGGGGTGGAGATGGGGGTGGGGGTGAGGATGGGGGTGAGGATGGGGCAGGAGTGTGGACATATTCCGGAGACCTGGCTTGGATGATGTCAACTTTAAGTAGACCATTTACCTGCCACATCTGGGAGCCTCATCAACAAGCTTTGAGTCTCCTTAAACAATCACAGGAGACAGTGGACATATACTCAAAAGCCAGCACTGGGAACAAAGGAAGCGTTTATGTTAAAGTTAAAAGCAAGACAAAATGTCTTCTAGCAGTTCTATCATTTGACATTGTCATGGAGATAGTGCCCAACGCAATCAGACAAGAGAAAGGAATAATAAAAAAGTATATGGATTAGAAAGAAATGAGAAGGAAAAACTTGCTTGCAGATATCATTCACTTAGCTGGGTTGTGGGTGGGGAGAATCAAGTGAGAAACTATTATGAGCAATAGAAATTCAATAAAGTGGGTAATTATGAAAGTTAAAATACAGAAACTGGAAAAAAATTTTTTAAAAGGGGCTAGAGATTTAGCTCAGTGGCATAAGCGCATGCCTGGCAAGTGCAAGGTCATGAGTTTGATCCTCAGTACCAAAAAAAAAAAAAACAAAAAACCAGAAACTGGGCTGAGGGTATAACTCAATGGTAGAGCACACACTTAGCATGCATGAGGCCCTGGATTCTATCCCTAGTACCAAAAAAATAAATACAGAAATAACCAGACCTCATATTTATACAAACACCAATTAGAATACATAACAGGAGTAAAAGCTTCATTATCATAAAAATAACAAGAAATTAACTCAGTGAGAAGTAGGTAAAATCTGTAAGAAGAAATGTTTTTTTATTTTCCTTTTTATTTATTTACATAAATAAATAAATAGGATCTCACCAGATTGCCTCCGATGGTCTCCTGGGCTGAGGGATCCTGCCAGATCTGCCCCCCAAGTCTCTGAGACTACAGGCATATGCTGCTGTGCCTGGCTGGAAAGAAAACTTGTAAATGTTTTCTCTTCCCTCAACATACTGTTGTAAAAAAAAGTTTTAATACACAAAAGTTAAAATAGTTGTACAGAGAATACCTACATAGCTGCCACCCTGATTCTACAGTTGACATTTTTCTCTATTTTCCATATATTATCCATATCAATCCATGTATTTATGCGTATTTATATCTTCTATTCGTCCAGATATCCATCTTACTCCTAAAGAATTCACTGGAAATGCACATGAAAGAAATCTTAAACAAAATGAGACAGCATACCAGGACAAAGAGTGCTGAGACATACAAAGACATCACCATAAATATGTAAATTTTTGCTGTGTTAATTTATAAATTTAACATAATCCAACTTGAATAACAATTGAATTTTCTTAACTAGAGGATTCCAGTTCACATAAAAAAAATCAAAGAAGAATCCAGATAAGTTCTGAAAACAAAAATTATGCAAAGAAGAGAAGTAGAAAGTTTTAGGATATAATAAAATGTCATGAAACTATAATAATTAAAATGGTGTGGTACTGACCCATAAAATTAAGAAGTCTGCATTTGTGAATTTGGAGTATAAAAATGGTGGCATTTTGAGTCAGTGAGGAAAAATATAATGGCAATAAGAAAATTAAAAATCTAGGAAAAAATTGGAACCCCATCACATACTTTATTTAAACTCCTGAAGGATCAAATTTACATTAACATAAATAAACAACTACTTTGAAATTATAAAAGATTAACAAGTACAAATTACTTATTTATTTATTTATAGCCAGGCAGACACTTGTACTCCTGGGCTACACCCCAGCCCCTAAAATAACAGCCAAGCTAGTGTTCTCTTGCTGTCAAAGTTATTTATTTATTTATTTTTCTTTTTTCAAACTGCTTAACAAAGAATATTTTACTTGGAGAAAAAAAATGAAGGAAAGTCAAAAGAAAAATAAAAGAAGAAAATGCTTG
The DNA here is from genome assembly GCA_004027295.1 of Dolichotis patagonum. NCBI lineage: Eukaryota > Metazoa > Chordata > Mammalia > Rodentia > Caviidae > Dolichotis > Dolichotis patagonum. The sequence goes on from PVJX010001514.1 coordinate 15,517, forward strand.
AAATTCGTCTGTGTTATTATAAATCAATAAATGACAACCAACAAGGCAATACAAAAATAAACATAAACTGAGCATGATGGCACATGCCTGTAATCCTGGCACTTGGGAAACCGGAGGACTGGTATGAGTTTGAGGCCATAGTGAGTTTAAGACCACCCTGAATTACAAGGTAAGACCCTGTCTCAAAAAAAACAAAAAGGAAAAAAGAAAAAGAGAGAGAGAGAGAGAGAAGAAAGGAAAGGAAAGGAAAGGAAAGAAGAAAGAAAAAAGAAAGAAAGAAAGAAAGAAAGAAAGAAAGAAAGAAAGAAAGAAAGAAGAGAGAGAAAGAAAGAGGAAGGAAGGAAGGAAGGAAAGAAGGAAAGAAGGAAGGAAGGAAGGAAGGAAGGAAGGAAGGAAGGAAGGAGAAAAAATAAGCAAAAAATAAGCAGATTCTAAGTTGTTGGTTCCCAGAGAATACAAATGGTTCTGAAATAAGCAAAGAGATGCATGGTTCCACCTTACCCAATAGACTGCCCATACCGACAAGACTTTGTGGTGTATTTGATTCTGGGTTGTTGAGGTGAGGAGGTGAGAAGGTGTACATTCTCACAGAGCTTGTAGGAGGGCAGAGTGCTCCCCCCTCCAGGGGAAGTAATTTATCAGGATTAAAAATGCATAAACTCTTTGACCCAACAATTCTAACCTCCAGATATTTTATCTTACAGATGCATTTGCATATGCATCCACAGATTTATAATCTAGGAAATTCACTGCAACGTTGTTTGTGAGAACACACAGTTGGAAACAACCTAAATGTTCATCATTTAAGGACTGGCTAAATAAAGCCTATTTGTCTCTATAATGGAATATTCTACAGCCACTAAACCTGAGATACATTGTTAACCTAAATATAGATGCTGGCCCATGGAAGTCTGAAGGCCAAGAAGGACTCTGGACATCTGAATTTATAACAAGTACCCCTGGTCCTGGGTTGGTTTTAGTTCTTTGCTGTTGTTTTGGTTTGGGCTTGGGTTTTTCAATGGGTCCCACTATACTATGTTACTCAAGTTGGCCTTGAATTCTGGACTCAAGCAATCTCCTGCCTCAGCCTTCTGCATAGCTGAGATTACCACCACACCTGGCTCCCTAAGTTATTCTTATGGGTGGGGCATAAAGAGAGAAGTGTGCAGCAGCTACACGGGGGGGGGGGTCCCTGCATACCACCCATAGGTGCTTCCCCTCCCAGTCTCTCGTTTTCCTGTTGTCACCCACCCCCACCCCCACTAGCAGTGCCTGGAGACCACTGCACGACCTGTTACTGGCTTTCATGTACAAACTACAGTGACATTAATAGGAGTCAGAATTTCCCAGGTGCCTGGTACAGGCATGTGGGTGCTATAGTTAGGAGCATCCTGTTTTTTTAAAGCTTAACTGAGATATAATTTACATAGCACACAACTCACCCAATTAGAATATACATTCCGTGGCTCTTAGTACATTCCCACAGTTTTACTACTAGTATCACAGTCAATTTTAGGACATTTATATCACCCCGCCTCAGGGAAACTGTACCCATTTCTCTTCTCAAGTCCTGGGCAACCACCAATCTGGTTTTTGTCTACAAATCTGCCTGTTCAGAGATTTCATAGAAATAGTACCATATGCTATGTGGGCTTTTGTGTCTATCCGCTTTCACCTAGCACTGTTTTCAAGGTATCTGCAGTGTTGTGTGTATCTGAATACCATTCCTTTTTATTGCCAAATAATATTCCACTGTCTGGAATATTCCACACTCCATTTAACTATTCATCAGTTGGTGGACACTTGGGTTGCTTCCGCTCTGGAGCTGTTACGAAGTTCAGCTGTAGATATTCATTCCCAAGTGTTATGCAGACATATGCTTTCAGTTCTTTTGGGCATATACTCAGGAGTAAAATTACTGAGTCACGCACAGCTCTGCTTAGCATTCTGGGGAAGTGCCTGTCGGCTTTCCAAAGCAGCTGTACCACTCCACCCTCCTACCCACTGCAGTGTCCCCACCTGCTCGCCAGGACTTATTATCTCTCCTTTTCATTCTAGCCCCAAGAATGTGGGAAGTGACATCTTGCTGGGGTTTGGTTTTCCTGGAAACATCCCCATTATACAGAAAAGGTAAGGAGAGGAGGCTGCCTGAGGCTGTGTAGCAAGGATGGCTGGCGGGGAGACTCTGACCCGGGCACTTCTGTCTGCCCTATCTGCCTCCAGAAAATCCTTCCAGATCCTTCCATGGAAGAGGAGGATGGACAGGAGACAGGCCTTGGGCGGCCCGGATGAGATTCTGTGGAAGCCCAGAATTGCGCTTTCACTCGTTCCTAGTGCAGAGTCGGTGTGCGGACCAGAGGGCACCGTGTCACTGCAGCATGAGCTCGGTGTCCCCAAGGCTTCCCAGAAGGCTCTGGGCCATCCTTAGCCCGCCTTGCACATGGACATTTCTGAAAGGGATCATATCCATGGAATCAGTGCTCTCATTGGCCTGGGAGGACCACAGTCAGACAGACAACCCTGCAGTACCTGAACTCTGCAACAGGCCTGGGACCCTGCCTGCTTCACAGCCTGGCTTTTGCAACTCTATTAATCTATTACCCACCTCCATCCACCCTTCTCTGACCTCAGTGTCCTCGTCAGAAAACTGAGGGTGCCTTGCCTGCATTGGAGCCACTGTGGTGACACACAAGGCCTGGGACCCAGGGCTGTCACAACCATCACTGCACCAGGTCCCAGACCCTGAACTGCAATGCCAGTGGCTTCTTCAGGTGCACAGAGGAGGGATCAGCTGGCCCAGGCAGAGTCTCAGTGGGACGTGGCAGGTGGAATCCTCAGCCAGGATGAGCCGAGGGGAGTCCAGAGCCCAGGCATGGGGTGGGAGGAGACAAGGGGGCCCAACTGGCCTGGAGCAAGACAAAAAGGTTTTGGGTCATGGGAGGTGTGAGTTCAACAACTGTGTGACCTTGGCAAACTGCTCAGCCTCTCTTAGCCTGTTTCCTCGGGTGTAGCAGGCAGCGCTGACCCCTCCTAGAGGAACGGGAGGCACTAAAGTACTTGTACCTCTGCCCCAGAAACCACCCCCCAAAATCTCACGTTCGTGTGCACCGGAGACAGGGATGAGGACTCTCCCAACATGGCTTTGGGCAACAGCACCCAAAAGGCAATGCACCCCAAATCCCTGTCCACAGCAGAGTGGCTAAGTTGATGAACTGTGGGATGGTCACATAGTGGACTATTATACAGGAGTAAATGCAAAATTATAGGTGCATGTAACAGCATGGATGACTCTCAAAAGTTTTATGTGGCATGAGAAATAGTCTAGGTGGGTGTGGTGGTGCACACCTGTAATCCCAGCTCTCTGAAAGGCTGAGGCAGGAGGATCACAAATTTGAACCCAACGTGGGCACCTTAGACTCTGTCTCAACATAAAAAATAAAAAAGGATTTAGGGACATAGACCAATGTAAAGGCCCTGGATTAATCCCCAGTAACTGTGGGGAGGAGCAGAGAAAAGAAAAAAAATCTGATTCCGTGCATATATGGTTCAGATGCTATTCTTTTTTTTTTTAAAACAGTACTGGGGATGGAACCCACGACCACCTGCTTGCAAGGCAGGCGCTTATGCCGCTGAACTAAATCTCCAGCCCCGCATGTATGGTTCAGAAAAGACGAAATTCAAATGCTTTGTTTAAAGTAATGTACACATAGGTATTGAGCCTTGATTGTCTTAAAAGTCGATACTGTGGTCACCTCTATGAGGAAGGGGCAGGTAATTGTGGAGAAGACACCCAGCTGGGGTGGGGGGCTCCACATTGGGGTGGCACGTCTGGTAGGTAATGGCTACATGTTTGCTTGATATAATCACTCATAAGATTACACAAACATGCTCTGTGCACACATGTGTGTGTGTGAGATTATCTCAGAATCAAGGAATAATTCAAGTGCTTGATGATTGGCTAGAGCTGGACAGAGGCTGGTTTTCCTGCCCTCTGCGCAGCCCCACCAGCTCCCAGGCTCTGTGAAGACACCAGCCCCTGCTTGCCGGGTGGCAGGGCAGAGCTGCTCAGCTCTCGGTGTGGGCCAGCTGAGGCCTCCCTGCCTCCCTGGGCCCTGCAGCTGGGCTCCCAAATAAATGCCCCAGAAAGACATGGACTGTGACTTGTTTTAAACCGCTTTATTCAGGTTGGCTGGTAGTCACAGATTGGATTATGATACAGGGCTACCCACTCACCCCTAGGCAAAGCCCTCCACCTCTCCCAGCAACTGGGTCCATTGCTCATGGGTGGGCTAGAGGTTCGAGCCAGTTCTGGGGGTGGGGAGGGGCCGAATAGAAATATTTACACATTGCCAGGGGTGGGGGTGCCCCTGATCAGGAGTGGTGAGCGAGTTGGTAGAGGGGGCCCTTGGATCCCAACGGCCCTAGTCCTTGGGGGCACTTGGCAACCCAAGAGGGGACTGTGACATTGGGGCTGGCAGAGGGAG